>BSBK01013465.1:0-126079 GCA_027943335.1 Chamaecyparis obtusa | reverse complement strand
ATAAACTAGTCCTCAGCTTGTAGCCTTTTCAAAGTGTAAATTTTGGTTTAAAACGCAATCAATCCACACAACCCCATAAAATTATTTTTATGTGGTAGCATTTTGGGCTTAATGAAATACCAAAACTACAAGGTCTGACTGTGAGGGAAAGGCACAGTGAAATGTTGGTTTTACCTTGGAAATTAGGCCTAATTAGGCTCCAATTTGCACTATAGGTACCACTTATGTACACCCAAATTCTAATCCAATTCTTGGATCATGTGAGGATGCATATGAGACTACAATCTACCAAGTTTCACACCTTTATGATCCTTCAATAGCGAGTTATGTGGGACTAGTGTCAATAATTTACAAGGTGCACACAAGGGCATGTACACCTAGGGCATTAGTACAAACCCATCTCCCTACAAGGAAAGAACCCAACCTAAAAAATCTTAAAGAATACATGAAATACAAGAATTCCACCAAGGGTCATCAATTTCCCATGGTGGAATTGGAAATTATACACAATTTTGAGTGAAACCTAGTTCAGGGTTCTGAATCCTGGAGTTCGGACTAAAACCTTGAATAACTTTTGACTCAAAATAGATCAAGACATGAGACCAATGTAAAATGAAAGATAACTCATAGGGATAACTACAAATATCTATCTTGCATGTCCAGACTGGTGGCAGGGCACCCAAGGAAAATAATTCATCAATGTTTTCAGTTTATTTTATGTTAAGTTTTGGGTTTGTAATAAAACATCATTTTCTTGGTGTAGTCCTTCTTGTGTGGTCATGGTTTCATCAGCATTTCTATAAGCTGTAGATCCATAGTCCACAAGGATCTCAATTAGCTCTTAGTAGTTTATTTTATGTTAAGTTGTTTAACCTTCATCAATCTTTTAGTTTTAAGTGTTGTCGGTGTCTTTACACATACACTAAAACTAATAAAGATGTCATTACACAAAACTGTCATGTTTTCGGTTTCCAATAGTTAGCCGAAGTCTGGTATCTATGGAACTATCGAGATGTACAAACCTTTATATGATTGTCCAATTTGGGGATTGGGACAGAGACTGGTGAAGCAATTTCAAAGAAATAATCAATAGAGATTTCTGAGTATGTTTTTGTTTCATTTTGTATTCAAGCATAAATTTTATTGCCGGTTACGGTAACTATGTAATCAGCTGTGACTGTGCATTTGTTTTATCACTAGAGGATTTGTTAAGTCACAAAACAAATGTAACATCTTTTAGATTATGGTGTGTAATTGGTAGAGTTTCTCAAATACGTTCATTCCAAATAATCTGCATCTGTCATGTAAAAGTCAAAAGCCTCTATTGATTTAATTGAAACTTCATTTGCAGTCCAGTGGAAATTGTGTATTGTTGAATGTGTTGAAAAAGAAGTAACATTAGAGGTCCCATGACATTTTTACATCAGAAGAAAATGAAAGGAGTCTCTGTCAAAGTGGGATACAACACTCATTATTCTTAGCATTGACATGAGTCCCGAACCTAGCTTGTAAATGAACTGCGGATTCCAAATGTCGTTGAATGACAAACAAGCTAGGGTAATGTACATTTGTTATTTGTGCACTCAGAGTCGAAGGGATTGACAGTTGCTTCTTGGTTAAGATCCAAATTAGCTGAACGCACTTGAAGAAGGAGATTAAACCTTGCAACAGCGGTTGGAAGTGAAAGATGCCGTTAGTTTTGGTATACACGGCTTGTAACAGTAAGGAGACGGGAATAGATTTGGATGCCCTAATCGGGCACAGTTTATAAATATTCAATAGATTTTGATGCCCTAGCTGGAATAAACGGTTGTCGAAGCATTATTCAAACTGTTCTATGCAACTAGAAAATAAGGAAACTTATTTGAATCATTAATAAGAAAACAGGAAGATCGTAAAGATCGGTCAGTAGAATCATAGCCTTTACCAAACTCAGCCGAGTAACCAGTCGAAGTTACCTAGTTTGATCACCTAGGTCAACTGTCCTGTGACGCTCAAGGAAATTGGAAAGGGATTGCTATGTGGTTCAAAGAACTGATAGGATATTACTAACTGTTGAAATCCAAACCAAATGATATGTCCTGTATCATTTGCAGAGTTAAATTTAGAACATACTGCTGACAGACAAACAGAGAACAGAGACATTTAGCATTCAGTTTATCTTATTGTTTCCATTTTGACAGTGTGTTCATGTCACTTGTATTCATAGAATAAATTGTTAGAGCTCTTGGTTGAAGTTATACTTCAGAATCAATAATTGACAAAGGCCATCAGTTGTCAAGAAGCTCTGAATTGAGTGCCCTGTTTCATAGCATAAACTTAAGTCAAAAGAAACAAATGAAATGCAATAATAACTATATTTTTGTTTTAGAATACTTCAGCACAGCGTTTGGCTCATTTCTGTTGTTGAAAAGTATTAACTCCTATATACTGTTCACAGCCGAAGCTAACCACAAAATTGTATAAAATATAAGAGAACATATATTAAAGGTTAATGTTAACAGTCTAAGGAACTGTTTCAAGAAAGTTAAAGAATTGCAGTCAATGACATAACTGAACTTACATCTTTGTTCTAAGTTTGGGCTTAACTAAGTTTCTATTGCAAATCTCTGCATCACAGACCTTTGTACACATCTGTACAAATTTTTTGATGCCCGATTGTGCAAGAAAATAGTTTAATTTTTATTGATTTTGAATGCCAATTACATGTTGGTGCCTTCCACCCACCTGGTAGGGCTTATGAAGGCCTCCCCCAATGGTTACAAACTAATTTTTAAACCATCTAGTCATTGGAGGGTTGATTACAACTTTTAGCTCAAGTCAAAATTGCATAGCAACTTTTACAACTTTTGTAAGCATTTGTTTCCATCCTAGGTGACTATACTTGGTCCCAACCTAAAATCTAATGATCCAACATGGATCCAAACATTTCAAACATCAAATCCTAAGAAAATAACCTATGCTAATGTTTGGGACACTTGTTGACCAATATTTGACCAAGGGCTTATCAATGCCAATCTTGGAACTAGGTCTTACAAATAGGGTCTAATTGTAAACCTTTATTTCTAATAACCATATAAACTACTAGGACCACCCAAGGATCCAAAGAGTGTCAAAGACTCTTAATTTTATGAGGATGCTCCTACACCATACTCCCCTTGAGGTTTAGAACTCAAGTTCCTACTTGATGTTAGTTGATCAATAGTGATGCCATGTTGTTTAATTTGTTCCTCTGTCATCCAAGTTGCATCAATATTTGGAAGTCCTTTCCACTTGACTAGGTATTACATGTACTTTTTCTTCCTTGTTTGCTTCAGCACTTTGGATTCAAGGATTTCTTCTAACTCCATTAATTTTCTTTGTGGAAGATTTGTAACATAGTCTCCATCCTCCTCACTTTTTTGATGCTTCACACTTGAGACAGCTGAAACACATTTATAAGGGGTGAGATCTGAAATATTAAATATAGGAGAAATTAGTAAGGTAGGGGGAAGAGAGATCTCATAGGCATTTTCACCCATCTTGTTGAGGATGGTGCATGGTCCAACTTTCTTCATATGTAACTTTGAGTACCTTCCCTTTGTAAATCTCTCCTTCCTAATATATGCCCACACTTTGTCTCCTATTTTGAAATGGACTTCCCTTCTTCTCTTATTAGCCTATTCTTTGTACTTCATGGTAGACTACTGTAATGATTGTTTTACCTTTGTTTGTACCTTGGTGATAAGTTCTGCTAGCTATTTTCCTTGTGCATTGACTCTAAAGTCATGGGGTAAGTCTACCAAATCCAAAGGACCTTTAGGATGAAGGCCATACACTGTTTGAAAAGGGGTCTTACCAGTGGACCTATTCAATGAATCATTGAATGCAAATTATGCTTGGAGAAGTATCATGTCCCAACTTTGATTGTACTATTTTGTTAGGCATCTTAAGAGGTTTCCAAGTGACCTATTGAGAACTTCAAACCATCCATCCATTTGGGGGTGGTATATTGAACTATAGGTCAAGTTTGTGCCTAGTTTCTTGTGCAAAGTCTGATGCAGAGCACAATACATTGAAAGCACAATACAAATGCCCAACCCCAACTTCAACTCAAAAGGTGTTCAAAGGATTGAACCAGGTATTTGACTCACCTCAATAGGTGTATATCTCTACAAGGAACCACTTATGGAGACTACAAGACTTCCCCTACACAACTAAGACACAAATTGTCTTGACCCAATTTAGGCCTTAAGGGACAAGTTCCCTGAATTTGGAAAAAATAGGCTTTTAGAGTTCTAAGCCTCACAACTTCAAAAAAAGGCTAGAAACAACTTAGGATTGACCAAAATGAACAAAATCCACCATTGGTTGCACTCCCAACAACCCACAATGCAAATTTCTATGAAGGACCTAGGAATCCTATTAGGTCTCCAAACCCTGATTTTTGACAATAACTTCAAAACTTCTCAAAAGACTCAATGAACCAATAACATTTCTAAATACCCTTTTCCAAGTTCTCTTAGACTCCAAGGTTATAGAATTTGACTCCACTCCTGCATACCTTAACCCCAACTTAGTCCACAAGCCTAATTAGCTAGGTTAGGCTTGGGTTTCAAAGCAAAAGGTTGAGAATGGGTGCATAGAATCAAAACTCCACTTCAAAGGTGTCCAACTAACTCAAAAATGACTAATTTTTTTGGTCGCTAAGTCCTCAATGCATGATCACCTTCTGATCTTCTCCGATCTCCAAGAACCTAGTCAAATACATGAGAATATTTGACCTAGGGCCTGCTTCCAAAATTAGAAACCTTCACTTCCTATCTCAAAGCTTCAAGAATCCTATAGTATACATCCCTAACTTTCTTCATTCGATTGGAGAAGGAATTCCACTAGGCATTTAGCAAGTTAGGGCCATTTGAGTCCAAAAACCCTGAAATTGAGGGTTTCTTAGTCTAGCAGGGTTCTAAATTTGATTTCTTCTAATAGGGAAGGTAATGTGACTTCAATCTGACTCCAAGATCATTCAAACAAAAAAAATCAAATTCCAAGCTAGAACAGTCACTTCATAACCTCTGTACCTCCATACTGTACCCAAAAAATGTAAGGAAATGCTCTGAAACAGTTATATATTTTATTGATTTGAAAGCCAAAAGTTACAATATGGATACTCTACTCCATTTTCAAATGACTCAAGCCTTAAAATTCCATTTCCAATCGACTTGGACAACCACCAAGTGGTTTTAGCCGTTGAGGCTTCTAAAAATAGTTTTTTGAAAAAGTTGCTTGACAACTTTTTAGCAACTGTTTGCGATTATTGAAAAATGTTGCTTAGAAGCTTGTCTAAACTTTAGAAGACTTAAAGGACCTTCAAAACATCCTAACATACCTAAAACAACCTAAAAACACTAAAAGACACCCACCAGGACCAATTGATACCTTTGTCTTATAACTACACCAAAGGGTCTTGTGTCCTTAACATGATGGATGGGTCATAGGGAGATCATAGGATCTATCCCTTGACCTTATTACAACATAGAAACTATCAACACACACCTAGCCAACACATACTCCATTAAAGACTCCTGGCTTCCTATTGCAAGGGATCTTCAAATAGTTATGTCTGATATAGTACCATAGGTCAAGAATCTTGATTATTGCTGATGAGAGTTAGGTGCTCTGCACCAAAGTCCTCCAAAAATAGCCTTGAAACTTAACATCTCTGTCTGAAACTATAGTCTTAGGAAGACCATGTATTCTCACTACCTCTTTAAAGAAGAGATGAGCAATATGAGAGGTTTCATTAGTGCTTTTACAAGGTACAAAATGTACCATCTTACTAAACATGTCCATAATGACAAAAATGTTGTCATGACCCTATTTTGTTCTTGGCAAATCCATTACAAAATCCATGGAGATTGACTCCCAAGGCCTAGAAAGTATGGGTAGGGGTTGATACAATCCTTGATTGGTAGATACACCTTTAGCTTGCTGACAAATGGTGCATGTTTCAACAATTTTTCTAACATCCTTGTCCAATTTTGGCCAAAAGTAACTCCTTTTTACTAATTTTGTTATTTTGTCTATGCCAAAGTGACCACTCATTCCACCACAATGCTTTTCCCTGATTATGTTTGTTCTCATGGAACATTTGGGGATGCACAATTGATCCCCCTTAAACAAAAGACCATTTTGAATAAAAAATTCACAAAAATTAGTGTGATATTTCCCTATTAAATTGGTGCATACCTCAAAGGCTTCTCCAAAAATTGGATCTCCTACATATAGGTGCTTTAGTGAGTCAATTCCCACACTTTGAAACTGAATTTCTTCAATCAATCCAACTCTCCTACTAAGAGAATCAGCCACCTTGTTAGCCAATCCCTTTTTGTTCTTTATATTGAAGGTGTAAGTCTACAATTGTTCCATCCACTTTATGTGTTTCACCCCTAGTTTGTCTTGAGTATTGAGAAAACTCAATGCATGGTTATCAATGAAGACTATGAACTCCTTGGGAAGCAAGTAATGCCTCCATTTATTAAGTGCATGGACCATGGCATACAGCTCTACATCATAAGTAGAGTACCTTTTTAAGCATCATTTAACTTTTTAGAGAAAAATGTGACAGCCTTACCTTCTCGGCTTAAGACAACACCTATGGCCAAGTTGCTTGCATTTGTCTCCACCACACAAATTTTGTTGAAGTCAGGAAGAGTTAGGATTGGATATTGAGATAATCTATTCTTGAGATATTGGAAGGCATCATTAGCCTCTTTAGTTCATAAAAACTTAGTATTTTTACCACCTTTAATAGTATCCAACATGGGAGCACACACATGACTAAAGTTTTTAATAAATTTCCTATAAAAGGTAGCAAGACCATGAAAACTTCTAACATCACCTTGGTTCTTTGGTGTAGGCTAATTTACAATGGCTTCAACTTTGGTAGGATCCATCTTGAGGGTACCGTGAAAGATAACAAAACCTAGGAAGACAAGTTCCTTCTACATAAACATGCACTTTTCCAAGTTGATCACCAAATTGTGTTGATGTAGCCTCCTCAACACTCATTCCACATGTTCAAGATGTTCTTCTTTTCTATGACTATAAATCAGTATGTCATCAAGATATATTACTACAAACTTTCCAATAAAATCAATGAAAATTTCATGCATGAGCCTCATGAATGTACTTGGAGTATTTCTCAAACCAAATGGCATAACAAGCCATTCAAAAAGACCTTCAGTTGTTTTGAAAGAAGTCTTCCATTCATCTCCAAGCTTTATTCTAATTTGGTGATATCCTGATTTTAAATCCACCTTAGTGAAGTAACAAGCATTGCCTAATTGATCAAGCAAATCTTCCATTCTTGGAATGGGGAACCTATATCTTATTGTGATTTTGTTTATGGACCTTCTATCAATACATAACCTCCACTTTCCATCATTTTTAGGAGCTAGAACTGATGGGATAGTACATGGACTAAGACTTTTTTGAATTGGTCATTTTTCTAGTAGTTCATTGACATGTCTTGCAATCTCTCCATTTTGAGTAGGTGTCATTTTGTAGGGTGCCTTGTTGGGAAGAGAGGAACCAAGGATGAGATCAATTTGATGGCTAATATCCCTTAAGGGAGGGAGGCTTGAGGGTAGGTCATAGGTAGTGACATCATTATATTTATCCAGTAGTGTTTTAATTTCCTTTGGTAGGGGTTCTTCCCTTTTAGTTTCCACACTATCCTTAGGCATAGAAATTAGTAAAAAAAAATTTGATTCAGACTCCTTTAAGGTTTGTATTAATTGCTTTTCCCCTATGGTGATGACAGTGCATTCTTTCTCAGACTTTGTATCTGGCAGTGGCTTCATGGTGAAATTTATCCCATCTTTGATGATGGAGTAGGTGTTCTTCCTACAATGATGTGTGGAATCCACATCATATTTCCAAGGTCTATCTAGTAAGATGTGGGAGGCATCCATTTCCACTACATCACATAGTACTTTATCCTTGAAATTTTCTATAAAAAACTCTACCCAAGCTTGTTTAGTTACTAGAGTTTGTTGAACTTTGGTTAGCCATGAGACATGGTAAGGAAAAGGGTGTGTTTTCTTAATTAGATTTAATTTCTGGACCATTTCAAGGGACACAAAATTATCAGTTGAGCCCGAATCTATAAGAAGATTACATACCTTGCCTTGACACTTGATCTTTGTCCAGAAGAGGTTCTTTCTTTGAGGTGGCTCTTGTGTTTGAGGTGTTTGTAGGAGGGATTGTCTCATAATCAAACATGTTCCTTCTTCTGGTTCTAGATCCCTAATGTTGTCCTCTTGTTTATCTTCATGAATGAGTTGAGTCCTCCTTTCCCCTTGATTGTTATTGCTCCTCTTTTCTGGGCATCTTCCAACATGGTCACCCAATTGGTTGTAGTAGTAGCATTTCAAGAGTCCATTACTTCTCCCTCTTCCTCTATTGAAAGGTCTTCTACCCCTAGAGTTCCCTTTGAAACTTGACTCACCTTGTTCCTTGTCTCATTGGTTTTGGTCAGGGGTCTTGTTGTTGCTATTGTATTGTCCTCTATTCCAAGAGGTGCTCTTCACTCTAAAACTCTTTCCACCATCATTACTCTTTCCCTTGTTCATTTCTTGTTTTCTTTTCCATTTTTCTTCTACCTTGAGTTCCATCTGATAGCACTTAATTACTAATGTAGGGGTATGTAGGCTCAATTCCTCTTGAATGGATACTTTCAGTCCATTCATGTATCTAGCAATCTTCTCTTCTTCATTCTCTATTGCATTAGTCTTCATACATATTTTTAGGAATTCCTCAGTGTAGGAGCCCACATCCATATCCTTTTTCTTTAGTTTTTTCTTCCTTCTATGGAGTTGTACCCCATAGCCTTCAGGTACATATGTCTCCTTTATCAAGGCTATCATCTTATTCCAAGATGTGATCATGTTTTTACCATTATTACTCTCTCTATTTGAATGAAATTCCACCAAGTTAGGGCTGCTCCCTTCAACTTCAACTTTTCCACCTTTACCCTTTGCTTCTAAGGGATGTCCTCAGATTCAAAGAAGCTTGTCAAAGCCTCAATCCAATCTAAGGCCAAGTCTGCATTCATCTTTCCATTAAAAGTTGGTAATTCCAACTTCTCCTCCATGGTTCTTCTCCCCACTAATTCTAAGGCATCTAAGAGGGGTCTTTTATCTATAGGTACATTTATCTCTTTCTTAGAGGTGTCATCATCCTCATTACTCCCTTAATCAACATCAGATGTGCCCTATTTTCCTCTTTCTATCTTGTCTTCAAGTTCTTGAAGAGAGAGAGAGAGAGAGAGGTGAAAATGGGAGAGGGAGAGAGAAACACATACACACATAGAGGCTATGAAAATGGTAGAGGGAGAGGGAGGGAGGGAGGGAGGGAGGGAGGGAGAGAGGTGATAAGAGAGATGAGAGAGGGTGAAAATAGTAGAGGGAGAGGGAGAGGGAGAGAGAGAGAGAGAGAGAGAGAGAGAGAGAGAGAGAGAGAGAGAGAGAGAGAGAGAGAGAGAGAGCTCTCCATCATTTTCACATCCTTTATGTGTGTGTGTTTCTCTCACCCTCTTCCCTTTTCACCTCTCTCTCCAGCATTTTCACATCCTTTGTGTGTATGTTCTCTCTCTCTCTCTCTCTCTCTCTCTCTCTCTCTCATCACCCTCTCTCATCTCCCTTATCACCTCTCTCCCTCCCTCCCTCTCCCTTGTCACCCCCTCTCTCCCTTTACCACTTTTATAGGGTTTACATAGTGTGTGTGTGCTATAGTGTGCACACGCTATGTTTTAAATTCAAACCATATCGCTAGTATGCTATAGTGCCTCTCTCTCTTTTTCTTGTCACCCTCTCTCATCTCCCTTATCACCTCTCTCCCTCCTTGCCACCCTCCCTCTCTCCTTGTTACCCCCCTCTCTCCCTTTACTAATTTTATAGGGTTTACATAGTGCATGCGTGCTATAGTGTGCACATGCTATGTTTTAAATTTAAACCATAGCGCTAGCGCGCTATTATGCATGCATGCTATAGTTTGAATTTCCCAAGCCTATGGCTTGGGCAACCCAAGCCATAGTGTGTGCATGCTATAGCATGCACATAGTTTAGTGCGTATGCACTATGGTCGTTGGGGGGCCAAAAATGAATGTGGCATGTTTTTGGTCCCCCATCTTTGTGCATATACCTAGGACAATGAGAAGACATGGATAGAATAAGAAAGATCAATAGTGGACAAAGGGGGATAGGGACTGAAGGTTGGAATAAGATAGGTAGTATGGACCAAAGGGATGTGGGTAATGTAAAGAAGGTAGGATATGTGATGCTTCTGGGAAGGTTGGTTACCTTGTCAAGATCAAAGTTGGGAAAAAGAGGGTTAAGAGGTCAATAGGATAAGGGACATGAAAGGAAATAGGATAATGGATGGAGGAAATGAAAGGTGGAATGAAGGATAGCATGGGTGAAATATGGCCACAAGTAAGGAATGCAAGAAGTTCATAAATTACACATGATGCATGTTTGCTAGGTTTTCATCATGGTACTTGCCCAAAGTGCCTGTTCGCCAAGTTTTCACTATTGGATTAAATTATTTATGTTTTTTTTTTTGTGTGTGTGTTACCAAGACGCATGTTTTCTAGGTTTTCATCAAGGCAACTATTTTTTTCTTTTTCCCTTTTTCTTGACTTTTTTGTATTTTTGACATTTTGGAAAATGATGGATGTGTGACATGACATGGATGAAGGACTCAAGAGCCTTATTATTTTGGATGGTACTCTTGAAGGATAAAAATGGATCATGACTATGATAGTATGCTCAAATATGTTGGTAGGGTTATGACAAAGGGATGTGAAATGGATGATTGGATAGGATAAGGATTATGAAAAGGATTGGATAGGTTGAAGGAAAGGTTGGAAAAGAGGTGTTGGATAATGGAGGGAATGAAATAAGGCTTTATTTTTATTGGAAAATGAAGGGGATTCATGGATGGATAGGAATTACATGGAGTATTTTTGGATGGGTGGAAGGTTCTCAAAGATGTGTGCCTTTGTTGACTTTCATGTGGAAAATGGTAAGTGTATTGTGAGCTAGTGGATGGAGGAATAGATGGACCTAAAATGGATGGAAGTGGTGAAGGAGGAGGCGTATGTTTGATTTTGGATTTTGAAGGGATACTAGCACCATGAGAGTGGGCTTTAGGACTGAGGTCATGACCTTTAGACTTTTCTTTGACATGGAAGGGTTGTGATATACTTTCTTCATGGATACTTAACCCTTTGACTTGATAATACTTTTGAATAATAGGAGACTTGCTACAAGATGCGAGTTTATTTTGACATGGATGTGATTTGGATGGACTGATTGGATCATGAAGTGGGCTAGAATTGTTGGAACTAGAATAACCCATTTGAAGTGTAAGGGGTTCATGAACATCTTGCATAACTTTGGTTGTAGCATGAGGGGGATCATGAGGAATAATGGGATCCTATGATAGAATAGGGGTAGTGAAAGGGTCATCTAGCAAGATAGGGTCTTGCAAAGGATATGGAAGATAAGAGAAAGGACATGAAGGAATGGAGGGATCTTGTGGAGGATCCAAAGGGATGATGGGATGTTGTGGGGAATTTGGAGGTATGATTGGATTATGTGGAGGACATGAAGGTGAAGGGATACTTTGATCTTGACTTGGAATGGGATAATTGTAAATAATGGAAGGGAGGACATGATCTTTCTTGGGAAGAAGAATATCGATGGGACTTGGAAGGACATTTTTCTCTAAAGATGGAGGGGGGTCATCTTTGATAGGAAGTTTAGGGATAATAAGATTATCATGAAGCTCAAGGGAAATGGGATCTTGGTCATAAATTAGATAGGATTGGTCATTGTTGGGATCTTGATCTTGATTTATTTTAGGGCTTATTTCTTTGTCTTTCAGAGTATCATCTTGACATGTGGTATGACTTGGGATATGTGTGGTAAGATCTAGAAAGGGATCAATGTTTTGACATGAAGGAGATGGAGTTTGAATGGGCCTCTCTTGAATAGGATTGTGTATAGATGGATGACATTGTGTCATTGAAACTACTATTTTGGAAGCATGGAAGGGAATTGTGTCTAAAAATGAATTATCTTGAATGTGTTCTATGGAGAGCCCTTGGAAGGATTCATCATTGGAAGTGTCATTGGTGGGAGATGGAGGAAATTTCTCTTGTGTAATTTTAGGGGATAATGGCATAGAATAGGACATGGACATTTCTTGAAAGGAAATAGGTGTGTCATCCATGTGATTCTATTGGGATGGGCCATTTCTAGACATGGGTCCATTATTATTTTCCTATATAAAATCCAATTGTTGAAGAAAATCTTCTAAAAAGTTAGATTTGGACTTTTTCTTCTTTATTGATCTTGTTGGCGAGGCCATATTAATGTTTGCAATTTTTAAAGAATGTTTTGATGGAATATGTCCCACAAAAGGTTGATCATTTATTATGCTTGATATATTTGAACTTGTGCTTGTTTGAGAAAAACTTTATTGATTTGATGACATAAAAGGTAGTTCATTAACATGAAATTTTCTTGGAGGAAAACTTGTTTGTGATCTTGGTATTGTTTGACTTGTTTGCGTGATTGGCACAAGAGGTTGTGAAATTGTTTGAGGGACACTTGGTTGTAGTGGAAAAAATATTGGTTCATAATTAGGTGGAGGTCGCTATTGAATTACACAATGCTGTAGTTGAAAATTTTGATTTGAAACTTGGTTGAATGATTGATTTGAAGTTTGATTGCATGGCATTTGATTTGAAATTTGATAGAATTGAGCTTGATCTAGGACTTGGTTGAAGAAAGTTTTCTCTTGGACATGATTGGATTGGATTTGGTTGAGCTTTTCCTGTGCTTCATATATTTTTGAACAAAGCATTGGTATTTTTATCTTTAAATGATAGATTTAATGTTAATTTCACCCAAAATATCTTTTGAGAATTTACAAAGTTTGGTCATATCTCTCCTAGGCTTTTCAAAAACTTTGATTTGTTGTTCCACAAGCTTAATTTCTTCCTCTGATTTGACTATCAACTTTTTAATCAAGCGTGTATGAGATTGATGTGATTGATTATGTGAGAATATCATTTGTCTTGGATTTGGAGGTGCTTGGATCCCTTGTCTTGGAAGGTACATGATGTTTGGATCACAACCTTGTGTTTTAAAAGGTATACCTTGTCTAGGATCAAAGGGTATTTGTGTTTTCTCACTTGAAATATACATGGGTTGGTAAGAACCTTTTTTCCTTGTCACAGTTGGCATGATGACTAAATGCACCTAAGGATATGAAGGGTATGTAAGATGAAAAAAAAAATTATTTTTAGGAGACTTTGGAAATGAGAATGCAACCTAAGGTATGCAAAGACTTTTGAAATGATGTAAAACTTAGGGATATATGCAAATGCATTTTTTTGGAATTTTTGGATTTTGAATGATTTTGCAAAATGTAACTATGTTTTTGGCATTTTAGAATTAAGATATGATATGAAATCTAAGGATTTATGAAACTTGATTTTTGGACTTTGAAAATTTTGAGAAAAATCTTTGAAAAATACAAACCTAAGAGATTAACCTTAGGAAGTTGAATATTGGATCTTGACTTTGAAAAAGAGATAAAAGGAAAAAAGGATCAGAATGATAAAGGACCAAGTCAAACCCTTCAGGACATAGATAGGAATTGCCTTGAAAAATGACAAAGGAAAAAATATTGATAAAAATGACCAACAAAGTCAAGATCCTTCATTCATCAACATAAGGGGAGACTCTAAGACTTGGATTTTGTTTAGATTTTTACAAAATTCTCAAGGGATCTAAATGCAAAATGAGGACTATGCAAAATTCTATTATTGATTTTTTGAATGAGGACTAAATACAAATATTTGAGAATGATAATGCAAAAGGGATAAATGTACTGTAAGCTCAGATATGCAAAATGAGGACTAGGACATGCAAAAGATTATCCTAGGATTACAACAAGGCTCCAAGGAAAATGTTTGGAAAAGTCTATGAAAAGGTTTTTAAATGCTCTTGAATGTATTGGGATATTTTTGACAAGGTTTTGATATGTTTTGTAAGTGTTTTGCAATTGTTTTGAAGGTTTTATGAGTGCAGTTTTGGAAGTGTTTTTAAAATTTCTTGCAATGTTTGAGCACTCACACAAGACAGACCAATGGTTGTTGTAAAATTTAAACAAACACACCATAACCTAGGATAGAAGGACAATATCCACTAAATTCCCACTTGAACAAAGTTTAGTCGCACCTTCTCATATCAGATATCCTAGAAGTTTGGAGGCACGGGATCCCCCTTATAGTGCACTCACTTCTCAAGCACACCAAGATTCAAATTCTAAGGGGCATCACTTCCCAAGGAACTACTATCTCTACTATGATCTGCTAAAGTGTGGGATGTCTTCATAGGCATGGGTGACCCCTTGCGTCAATGAATAGAGGGTTCACCAAATGTAAGACTAGAAAAAGATATAGAAAGCATAAATGAGAGAGCCACAAATCTCATAAACAAATATATGTAAACCTATCTAATCTAACATTAAAACCATTTGAAATGAGAGCTTAAAAAAATATACAAAATATCATAAAACTTCCTTCAAATGTAGTTCCAATGCTCTCCTTTCTTATCCATTGAATTTGATTGATGTAGCTCTATGATCTTGACAAAATCTGCACTATAATTGAAAGAAAAATGAGGATAATGAGAATACTAGGAGTGTGGTTAGCCAAAAAATGGGAAATTGAGCCCAATTTATAGAATTTGAGAGAAAATCTTCCAAATTGACAATTTGATATATAATTGGGAAAATTCCATGATTTATGACAAGATTTGGAGTGTATTTAGAATGCAAAAATAAAATTAGAGTTTGGAAGGAAAATTTACTAAATTAATGTGAAGTGCATTTTAGAAATAAGCCAAAATAAGTGAAATCTCATTTGGAAACTTGAAAATTGGATGAGTAATTAACTAGGAGAGTGTAAGAGTTTGAAAAGGGAAAGTGTAAGAGATGGAGAGAAAATAGGGAGTGGGGGCTATTAAATAGGGATGGAAGCTAGATTTTAGGAATAGAATCCCATGTGGAAATTTGAGAGATTATTTGAATTTAAAATTAATTATTCCTCACAAATTAGTAATTAGGAATTTTAGGAATTGGAAAATTCCAAAACTCAAAATAATTAGTCAATTAATTAATAAAAATTAATTAATTCTTAGACTTAGGAAAAAGGGATAAATAAATGAAATTTATTTATCAAACCTAGGACTTGTGGATAAATTAATGGTTATTTACCCCTAGAAGGATGAATTTATTGAATGTTAACGATGAAGAATAACATGATTGGACATGATCAAAATGTCAAATTGATTATAAAATAATGTAAATTAGGGACAAAAATTAGTGGTTGATGACATAGAAGAATGACACAATATCACAATATTTAAAACATGTTAAAAAAAGGAGCCATAGGCATGGACTATTTTCTAGTGTCTAAGTAAATAGTAACTAGAACGGTAATCACTTCTTGCATACCTTCAAGTAGTTGTTTGATCCATACAATATTTGCACAATTCATAGATTTTTCTACATACTCTACCTCAACAATAGATTGTGATATGTAACTCTATTTCTTACTCAGCCATGTCACTAACCTTTCTCCCAAAAAGAAATCTCATTCACTTGTACTATTCCTATCATCAATATTTCTAGCCCAATCAGCATTAGTGTAAACTTTCAGATCAAAATCTCCTCATTTCTTGTATAGTAGACCAAATTCTTCAGTCCCTTTCAAATATATAAATATTATTTTGACTGCAAACATATGTGTTTCCTTTGGATTGGAAAAACATCTTGCAATGATACCTACTGCATGAGCAATATCAAGTCTTCTATGTACAACATACTATAACTCACAAATCATTGATCGGTAGAGGGTTTCATTTACTTCTTTTGTCTCATCTTCCTTTGACAATTTTCAACTAGTAGTCATCATTGTTCCAACCGGTTTTGATTCTTCCATACTAGATGTCTTTAGGATCTCCTTGATGTACTTTGACTGTGTGATATAGATCTCATCTCTAAATTTTTGAATCTGTAGTCCAATAAATAATTTTATTTCTCCAATCATGGACATCTCAAATTCCTTTCTCATCTCCTCAGACATATATTTACTTAATGTATTATTTCCTCAAAAAATAATGTCATCAAAAAATATTTCAACAATTAAAATCTTATCATTACTATCACATTTCAGATACAAATTTTTGTTGTCACTTGTCCTTTCAAATCCAATCTTGATCAAATATGAACGTAACCTTTCATACCATGCTCAGGGTGCTTGTTTCAAACCATATAGTTCCTTGTAAAGTTTGCATACCATGTCCTTGTTATTTTTCTCAACAAATCCTTTTGGTTAGTCAACATAAAATTCTTCTTCAAGAATACCATTAAGAAATGTAGACTTAACATCCATTTGATAAACTTTAAATCCTTTATAATTTGCATATACTAGTAGAATCCTAACCCCTAATCTAGCAACAAATGCAAAATTCTCACCATATTCAATAAATTCTTCTTGTGCATACCCTTTCTAAAAAAATCTTGCTTTGTTTCTGATTACATCTCCATGTTCATTCAGTTTGTTTCCAAAAATCCACTTAGTACCAATAACATTTTTATCTTCAGGTCTCGGTACCAAAGTCCATGTATTGTTCTTTTTAATTTGGTCTAGCTCTTCTTTCATAGCTTTAACCCAATCTTCATTATCCAATGCATCATTTTCTTTTCTTGGCTCAAATCCATAAATAAAATATGTGTTCTCTCAAATTACTTATTGTCATAACTCCAACATTCTTGTCTCCAATAATTTTTCTCGGTGAGTGGTGTCTCCTCACATACTTTTCTAAAACAGGTTCGGTAGGCTATGGTAGTTCTTCATTTTCAACATTCGGTGGTGGCTCTCTCTGTTCAAATTCCTCCTTATTTTGTACTATTAGTAAGGTATGAAGAACATTAGGTTGAATATATACAAATATTTGATATTCCTTAAATTCCTTTTTTATTTCTTCATTATTTTTCTCTACAAACTAATCAATCCTTACATTTTCACTTTCCACAATTTTTTTAGTAGACATGTTTAAGAACTTGTAAGCCTTTCTCTTTGTAGAATATCCTAAGAATATTCATTCATCACCTTTATGATCAAAATTTCCATTTCTATCATCTTATCGAATGTAACATCTACTTCCAAATACTGTGAAATAACTTACATTTGGTTTGTGACCATACCAGATTTCATATAGAGTCTTGTTTATACCTTTCTTCAATTGTACTCGGTTCAATGTATAAATTGTAGTACTGACTTCTTCTCTCCAAAATATTTGAGACATTGTTTTCAATCATCAATGTTCTAGCACAATCAATAATGGGTCTATTTCTTCTTTCTGCTATACCATTTTGATGTGGTGTTCTCAGTGCAAACATTTGTCTCTTTATTCCATGTTAATTGCAAAAAAGTGTAAACTTATCATATGTAAACTCACCTCCTCTATCAGATCTCAAACACTTCAACTTTATTCTAGTCTCCTTGTCAACTCTTGTCTTATAAAACTTAAACATTTGAAAAGCATCATATTTTTCTTTCAAAAACATGACACACATCATACTTGAATAATCATCAACAAATAAAATGAAATATCTATCACCATAATAGCTTTTTGTTCTCATAGGTCCACATAGGTTAGTGTGTACTAACTCCAAAATTCTTTTTGTAGTGTAATATTTGCTTGTAAAACTTGACTTTTTCATCTTACCAACTTGACATCCTTTGCACATGACATTTTCAAGTTTATCCAATCTCGGTAGACCTCTCACTCTATTCTTTTTTCTCACCTTAATTAAGTTGTTAAAGTTCACATGATAGAATCTCTTGTGCCATAACCATACAACCTCAACTTTATCAAATAAACAAATCTTTGTAGTAGTATCAAGGTAGAATAGGTTACCTTTTGATTGTTCACTGCTAGCAATCAAACTTCTATTCATGTCAAATACTTTTACCTTTCCATTTTGAAATTCCAGTCAGTGACCTGTGTTATTCAGTTGTGCCACACTCAAAAAATTATATTTTAGTCCTTCAACCCAATAGACATCATCACATTGTGTATTATCTAGCAGAATTATAGAACCTTTACTCTCATGGGATATGGAGCATCATTACCAAATCTAACATAACCTTCATCATGATCTTCCATAGTAATGAACTTATGTGTATCACCAATCATATGATATGAACATCCACTATCAATTATCCATGTATAATTCTTACTAACATGAGAAATTAAAGTTTTTTCTTCTCCATACCTTTCTTCATCAGAATCATCCTTGATAGAAACATACACAACCTCTACACCTTCATAATTATCAGAATCATCATCAATTATTCCTTCTTCAACAATGTAGTATGACTTCTTACCTTTGTTCTTGAAATATCAGTATCTCTTGAATCTATTTTCTCATTTGTTGTGATGAAGGAGCATCTCAGGTCCTTGGCAATCCTATGTCACCCAAAAAGAAAAATTTGAATTTTGTCTATGTTGCTCAGTTCCTATTTTGACCGATTTGGTCGGTAGTTGGTCAGTTTCCTTTGGTTATTGAGTATGGTCAGTTATCTCCTAGGTGGTAAGTTGTTTCATTGGTGCTCAGCGATGCTTGTCTGTTGCTCGGTCATCCTTGCTTATCGAGTAGTTTATTTTGAGTTTTTCTTGAGGCCGAATTGTGCATTGATTATGGGTCATGAATTTAATGTTGGTATCCATCATTGGGAAGCGTGTGGTCCCATCTGACCATTCCTTCCATTGATTTTGAATCTGAAGGCCGCCTCAATTTGGCAACCTCTTGCATAAGTATAGTTGTTTGGTTAGAGTTTAGGGAGTCAGTTTCAGATAGAAGATAGAAGTTAGTAGAATCAAGGCTGTTGGCAGATCCTCACATGTTTGAGGACTTTTGTAATTCATTGTAATATCTAGCTGTAACCGGGAAGGCCTTACATCCTGGCATGTATGAATCAATTTGAATGAAGTTAATATCAATGATCCTGATTTCTCCCTCTCATTGTGTTGTTGTTGCTTCCACGAGTTGTTGAGCAGGGTTGGATCTGTAGGGTGTGCCATCATTTAGCCCCTTAGGTCCCTGTCCTTGCGTCAGGTGGTATCAGAGCAAGGTGAGATCTAGATCTAGGTATGTGGATCTAGGTTTGTAGGTTCCTTCTTGTGAAGCCCTAGTTGAATTATTGTGGGGTGGCAGATTGTGATCTAACCTACAATTGTAGAGGGTTTCCAAGATGGTTCATGGGAGGCAAGAAGCAAATCCAAGATTGGTAGGCATGTTGAGACAACTTGCTGCTAGATTAAAAGTTGTTGAAATAGCCCAGAGAAGAGGCAGACATCTTGAAGATGTTAGTGATGATTAATTTGAAGTGGAACGAGGTGAAGTAGAACCTGCACCTATGATGGATCAGGGTGAGGAAATATTCTTGAAGGTATTGACAATTTTGAAGTCAACACCACATTTCAATCCTCCTGAATATAGTGGGAAATTGGATTCTAGTGAATTGATAGACTAGATCACTGAGATCAAAAAATATTTTGAGTATGAAAATGTATCTAAAGAGAAGAAGGTGAAAATTGTAGGCACAAAGTTGAAAGGTCATGCATCCTTGTGGTGGGAACATTTGCAATTGGATCGAAAGAAGAAAGGCAAAGACAAAATCAAGGTATGGAATAAAATGGTAAATAAATTGAAAGGAAAATGCTTACCTTGTGATTATCAGATTGACCTAGTTAGATGAATGCAAAGTCTAAAGCAGAAAGATAGCTCGGTAAAAGAGTATACTAAGGAATTCTATAGATTAGATATCAGATTTGGACATGATGAGGATGATGTGGAAAGAATTTCTAAATACCTGAATGGTTTGAGAGTTTCCATCCAAGAGAAAATTAGTTTAGTCAAGTTGGAGAACATTGAAGAGGCTTATCAATTTGCATTGAAGGCCAAGGAGAAATTGAACAAGAGACATGAACAGAGGCAAAGAGGTCAAGGTGGTAGATTCCCTAGAGGAAGAGGTAGATCCTATGGTGAAAATAGTAGATCTGAACTTGAAAAGAAAAATTTGGACAAAGGCAAGACCGAATGGAAAGGTGAAAGTTCATCTAGAGGCAGAGGCAATAACTACTGAGGTGGTTATAGAAGAGGTAATTTCTGAGGAACTTGTTATACTTTTGGAGAAGAAGGACATAGATCTTTTGAATGTACACATGCTAGTAAGAAGGCTGGTAGCAGTAGAAATGTTTTGGTGCAAGAAGAGTCACTGAATGAACCTGAGAAGGAAAATAATTTGATGGTAAGGAGAGCACTGTGGAATGAAATTAAAAAGGAAGATCTGGTAAGAAAAAGTTTGTTCAAGACCAGATGTAGAGTTTCTGACAAAGTTTGGAAGGTAATCATTGACAGTGGTAGCTCAGAGAATCTAACATCTAAAGACATGGTCACAAAGTTGTAGTTGGAAAGGTTGGAACATCCAAAACCATATCAAATTTCATGGATCAAAGATGAGCATACACTCTTGTTAAGTGAACAATGTTGTGTGAATTTGAAAATTGGAAAGTACGATGATAAGGTTTTGTGTGACATCATGCCTATGGATTGTTGTCATATTTTGTTGGGTAGACCTTGGAAATATGATAGACATGCTATATATGATGGGAGATTGCATAAGTATGCTATTGTGGTTGATGGAAGAAAACAAATTTTGTTACCTTTGATGGAAGAACCTATTAGTAATGTTTGCACATCTGTGAAAGTTTTCTTGATAGAAGGAAGAAAATTTGCTAAGGATTTGAAGAAGAATGATGTATGTTTTGTTGTGATTCCTAACAAACCGTGTAATAAAATAGAGGATAATATCCCTGAGGAGGTTGATAAGTTACTCATCGAGTATAGTGATATCATTTCTAATAATGTACCTAATGGTTTTCCACTGAAGAGAAGTACAGATCATTGTATGGATCTAATCCCTAGAGCTAGTTTACCGAATAAGGCACCTCATCAGTTGACACCTACTGAGAATTAGGAATTGAACCGACAAATTCAAGAGTTGCTGGATAAAAGTTTGATCAGAGAAAGTATGAGTCCTTGTGTAGTACCTATGGTATTGGCACCTAAGAAGAATAGAGAATGGTGAATGTGTACTGATTCCAGAGCAATCAATAAGATCATAGTGAAGTATAGGTTTCCTATACCGAGAATGGATGACATAATGGACAATTTGACTGGAGAAAAGTATTTCCTAAAGATTGATTTGAAAAGTGGGTATCATCATATCAGAATCAGAGAAGGTGATGAATGGAAGACTGCTTTCAAGACAAAAGAAGGTTTGTATGAGTGGTTGGTTATGCCTTTTGGTTTAACTAATGCATCGAGTACTTTTATGAGATTGATGAATGAAGTTTTGAAGAAATTCTTGGGTAAGTTTGTGATTGTATATCTTGATGATATTCTAATATTCAGTAAGACCATAGAAGAACATTTGTTACATGTTAGAAAAGTTTTGTAGAGATTGAAAAAGGAAAAGTTGCTGATAAATCTGAGAAAGTGTTCATTCATGAAAGAGGAGATTGTATATTTGGGATTTGTAATTTCAACTGATGGTTTGAAGATGGATCCTGAAAAGGTTGAAGCTATTCTGAATTGGCCTACACCTATGAATGCTAGTGAGGTAAGATCATTTCATGGTTTGGCAGGTTTTTACCAAAAGTTCATAAGGAATTTTAGCTCAATTTGTAATTTCTATGACTGAGGCTATGAAAGGAGATAAAAGAGAATTCAAGTGGACACATGGAGCTGATAAAAGTTTTGAGACTTTGAAGCAAAAGGTTGTTGAATTGCCTATTTTAGCATTGCCTGATTTCAATAAGGTATTTCAAGTGGAATGTGATGCAAGTGGTAGTACAATTGGAGCTATGTTGAGTCAAGAAGGTAAACCTGTTGCTTTCTTTAGTGAAAAGTTGAATGATGCTAGAAGGAAATATTCTGTGTAAGATCAAGAATTCTATGCTATTGTTCAAGCATTGAAGAAATGGAGATATTATTTGATACCGAGTGAATTTTTCTTGTATACTGATCATAAGGCTTTACAATACTTGGGTAGTCAGAATAAGTTAAATCAAAGATGTATAAAATGGGTAGAGTACTTGCAGAGTTATACATTTGTGATAAAGCATAAGAGTAGAGTCACTAACTGAGTTGCTGATGCATTGAGTAGAAGAAGATCTTTGATGACCGAGATGAAAATTGAAGTTCTTGGTTTTGATGAGATGAGAGATTTGTATGAAACTGATCCTAATTTTTCTAAGTCATGGAGAAAGTGTAGAGCACCTATTCAAGATCAACCGAGTACAAAATGGGAAGAATATTTCATTCAAGAAGGTATGTTGTTTAAAGGTATTCAATTATGTGTACCAAGAGGACAAATGAGAACTAATTTGATGAAGGAGAAACATAGTAGTGGTTTGGCTGGACATTTTGGTATTGATAAAACTTTGAGTTTTCTTAAGGACAAATAATTTTGGTCGTAGTTGTATAAAGATGTTCAGAAATTTGTGAAAAGTTGTGGAATTTTTCAAGTTGCAAAAGGAGTAAGTCAAAATATTGGATTGTATACACCGATTGTTGTACCTAAGAAACCTTGGACTGACATCAGTATGGAATTTTTTCTTGGCTTACCAAAGACAATAAGAGGTAATGATTTGTGAGGCCTCACCCCGAGCCTATCATAGCCATTCAGTTCTGCATTCGAGATAGACATATTTTATGATTATATTTTGATGCTCTATGGATTTTACTGATACTTTATATTTTGGTTTTATCACTTTAGTAGTTTGATGCACATTATATTATGATTTGGATGATGATTACTGAGACATCAGTTTGGAACTTACATGTGTGTTCTTAATTTTTTTTAATGAATGAATTATGATGTCATGAGGATATTTAATTTTCAAATTAAATTATATATGTATGCAATGATTATGTTTCAAGTTTAATTTAGTGTTGAATTGTATATTTAATGATGAGATGTATGTAGGTTAAGGATGAACGATTATTGTCATGTGAATTATGAAATGATAGATGAATTGTCTTGATTATTAATGTTATGAGTTTACATGTTTTATTTCTTTGGACTACTGATATTGGACTTGAGTGTATAGGGAAATAGGCCATGGTAAATTTGGGGAACCATCACAGAGACCAATGTGAAAATCTGTTTGAGCCAAGGTTGCTTCTAGTGAGAAGCCAAAAACCTCGTTGTAATGTATTTATTTTGTAAAAGTATGATGCATGAATGTATTTGATTTATTTATTAATTGTAATGTGTTTATGTGAGAATGCCCAAGTGGATATGCCACATGGCTTGTGACATGTCTCTTTTTGTTTGTGTCACTTGACACATGTGTGTGTACTTGTGGCAATGACATGTCCACTTGGGGATTGGTTGAACACCAACCTATGATAGTACCCTTGAGGATCCCCATGAGAAATCTCTTGGTTAGGGAGCTTGAGGTAGTATCTTATCTTTGAATTTCGAATTTGAACTTATCATGCACTTTTGGAGGGTTAAAAAGGTGCCTAAGGGAGTGTTTAGGCCATTTTTAGTTACCCCACTTGATATACCATAGGGTAAGGGTCATTTTTCACCATAGGATAACCCTTGGTTGACCAAATAACCCATCTAAAAGTTGGTTTACCAAGATGGACGAAAATCAACTTTTGGGACCAAGTTTTGGAAAGGTCACCACCCACTAAAAAAGTAGTCCTTATCCCACCTTTTTAGCTTACCTTTGTAAGAGACCAAATTTGGAAACCATGTAAGGGACTTAGGGAAGACCACCCAATAGAAATGCAATCTTATCCATAGGAGTTTGTGTGGAGGCCTTTTTAGAGGAGACTCTTCTTTTGGAAGAGTTTGACACCCACTCTCTAGATTTAGAGATTTGCTAATTTGGAGAGGACTTTGGAAAGTGGAAAAGCTCTTCATCAACTTTCTTCCATAGCTTGTTTTGTTTTCATGTTGAGAGGAAGAGCTCTCTTGTATATTATTTTCTTGTATGCAAAATTTAGTTATTATTTTTCTTGTAGTGTATGTGTTGAGAGCTTGATATTTTGTGATAATGGAGGATTTGTGATTCTTAAGTTTGATGTAGTATTATTTTCTTGTGTTGTGAAAGTGTAGTTCTTTTGGATGTTATGAGAATCATGAGCTTGTTGTTGTTCATGAATTCTTAGCATTGTAAATGTGTAGTTTCATTTGTTGTTTCTTGAAGTTTTCTTGTATGTGTTGTAGTGTTTTGTTGAGGGAGTTCTCAAGGCCATACTCACCCTTGGGAGGGAAGAGTAGCCTTGGGGGTGAAGGGAATTGTTGGGACATTCAAGGGTGTAGAGTCTCTCCTTAGAAAGGAGAGGGATGAAACATGGATGTATGGACTCCATGTAGCCATCTCTATTTATGTTTTTGTATATTGGAGGTCATAAGGAGTTTGTTGAGATTGTGATTGTGGTGAAAGATATATGATGAGGAAGCCAAGTGATGGCTTAGTTCTCATCATGAGATGTGTTTTCTCCTCTTGAATTTGGTTCCACCTTCACCCTATTTTGAGTCATTTTGAGACTCTTTGTGATAACCTTGGAAGGGAGATTTCTTGTGATTTATGTTTTATGTTGTTGTGTTTGTGGGTTTTCTTGAGTGTTCTCCTTGTCCTTGTGATGGTTCCCCTAGCTCGGGGGTGGCTTCATAGAAGCCTAGGTTGGGAAGTGAGCACTCCTTGGCCTATGGATTTTGTATTACAGGAATTTGGAGCCTTTGAAGACTTCATGGTTGGAGTTGAAACCTTGAAGAGTGATGATATGTTCTTATTTGAGTTGATTCTCTTTTGTTTCAAGATTATGTTAATGTAAGGGAATCTTGTGAATCCCATGAGTTAAATGTATATTTGTAATGGAGTCATCACTCCAAGCCTTGTATTTGTGATAAGTGTGTTGTAACATCATCATGAAGAAATATATGTTGTTTTTGATAGATTTATGTCCTTTTGAATAATAAGGTTTGATGCTCAAGTTGAAGCAAAATGTTGTTATTGTGTTAGTATTTCAAGCATGAAATTTCTTAATAATGAATTTTAGTTTTCATGAGTTCCTTCTTGAAATAGTCATTGTGATAGTGCTATTGTTATTGTGAAATCAACAATGTAGAGATGAGTTATCAAATTTCTGGATGAAGAAATAATAATGTATTGTCATTAATATTGTGAGATGAATAATGTAAAGATGAATTCTTAGTTATGTAGAAGAAATATTCTTAGCAAATAGAGTCACTCGTATGTGAATTAGTTTTCATGTTTATGATCAAGTTGTAGAAAAAAAGAAATTTATCCATTTCAAAGTTTAGTTGTTGATGTTGATGAGATTTTATGTTACAATCATAATTGATTTTACTTGTATGTAAAACTACTTCTCTTTGAATAATTAGTACTTCTATATAAGTTAGAATATTAGAAAAACAATCTATAAATGAACTTTAGCCTTTCACCTTTTGAGTATTGAGACCACAAAAATAAACTAAGAAAGAGTAAATAAAAAAAGAAGAAAAGCTATCAAACAAGTGCAAAGCAAAACAAAAAGTGAAAATGACCACCTACAGGTCTCTGGAAAATGTATGGGAAAAATTTCCCATACATTTTCCACTACACAGTCAATAAAATAATATTTCCTACTCCTACTTGGCTAAAACTAAATTTAATAATGTGTTAGTATAGAATAGATTAGAGACTATGCTACTCTATGTATGAGGCTAGACCTACTGGGGGACCCACCTGGGTTGTTCCCCAAAGGGGCCTAAAAGCCTCCTAAAAGAAATAAATACATATATAAAAAAAATATGCATGTTACAAAAGGGAAGTACTTTGAAAAAGTAGTTTTTTTTAAGAAAAAATTTAAATATAAAAAAAAATTAAAAAAACAAAAAGTAGTGGGGGGTGGGGACGTGGCCCCCACGCCATCCCCCTACCGCCCAATGGTACGCACTGAAGTGGCAGTGCGTCCACTTAGGCGGTACGCACTACAGTGGCAGTGCGCTCGCTTAGGTGGTACGCACTGCAGTGCAGTGCGTGGGGCCGCCTGCAATCCTGTAAAAGGGACTTAAAGTCATGCAGCGACTCAAATTTTATGATTATTTTTTTATTATTAACTTTTTTATTTTATCAATTATAATTAATATATTATTAAGTATTAAATATTATTTAATAATATATTAATTATTAATCATTAATAATTAATATATTATTAATTAATATTTATTACTTAATAATATATTATTAATTAATGTTAATTATGATTTATTAAAAAAATTGATAAATAATATAATATTAATTAGTGTATGTTATTTAATAACGAGGTATTAATTAATATTTTATTATTTATTATTTAAATTACTTAATTTGGTTTCAATAATTATATTAATTAGAATAATTAATATAATTATTATTTGGATATCCTATAATATAATAAATATATTAACTTGGTAATTGATATAATAAATTATCATTCAATAATTTATTTATTCTTTTATGAGGACATTTAATAATTTTATCAATTATTAAATACTAATAATTAATGTGAATTGTAAAAATTATGTTGTTATTTAATTTTATTAAGGGATGATAGAATGCTTCCTATGAATATTTGGGCTAATTTTTGGAAAATTATAATATTAATTTTATGAACAATAAAATTTGTTTAGCTATCATCTAGCTAAAATGACTCCCTTGTTATATTAACACAATGCTTAAGCAATTGTAAACATAGCGACTCAGTGCAGTTTAGTGTTGGCTATAGGCCCAATTATACGGTATTAGTATGGCTAAAATTATAAGATGGATACTATCATGAATAACCTTAAATGTTAGGTTAACCTTGTTTGCAACTTCGCTATCTAGATATCATTTCTTGATAGAGCTATGCAATTAGTAAATTGTAGCACAATCATTTGTAAAGAATTGTTGATCCAAACTCTTTTCAAATTTTTTTCTTAGTCAACTGTTAACCCGCAGCATAAACTTAGACTTCTATTACCTTTTTAAAAAAAAAAGTTGGTGTGTTTTTAGAGTGAAATTTTATGGGCATGACATGATTCTATATTTGTTGTGGTAGATAGATTTTCAAAGATGGCACATTTTATACCTTGTAGAAAGATATCAAATGCAGTACATGTAGCAGATCTTTTCTTTAAGGAAATTGTCAAATTGCATGGATTACCAAGGAGTATTATCTCTGACCAAGACAGTAAATTTTTTGGATACTTTTGGAAGACTCTTTGGAGAAATTTTGGCACTGAATTGAAATATAGTTCTACATTTCACCCACAAATCGATGGACAGACTGAAGTTGTAAACAGAAGTTTGGGAAATCTTTTGAGATGTTTAGTTGGAGACACACCTAGTAATTGGGATTCTATTCTGGCACAAGAAGAGTTTTCATACAATAATTCAGTGAATAGGAGTACTAGAAAAACACCCTTTGAGATTGTGAATGGCATACAGCCAAGAGGTATATCTGATTTGAGAGACATTGTTGATTAAAGTAAAAGAAGTGTTGAAGGAGTGAAATTTTCTGAGTACATGAAGACATTGCATGAAGATGTAAAAATCAAGCTGGAAGAGAGTAACTAGAAATACAAAGACAGAGCTGATACATCAAGGAGACATAAGACTTTTGATGTTGGTGATGAAGTGATGGTTCATTTGAAGAAAAGTTGATTTCCTATTGGAACATATGGGAAGTTAAAGATGAAGAAGTTTGGACCTTGCGAGATTTTGAAGAAATTTGACAGTGGAAATGTATATGAGATTGAGTTAACTGATGACATGGACATATCACCAATTTTCAACATTGTTGATTTATATGAGTATAATGAACCTGATGAGGACATGACAGTACCAATGGAATATCCTAAGAAGTAGAATGAAGAAGTTGAACAGATTTTGAAACAAAGAATTGGCAAGAGTACAAGAGGGACCGATTGAAGATAGTTCATGGATTTCAAAGTCTGAGTTGGATGCAGCTCGGACTAGACCTGCTGAATGATTTGGAGAATAATTTCTAAATAACCCCAGGTGTCTGATGCAAGAGCATCTAGGGTCCTTGGAAATCCTATGTCACTTAAAAAAAGATTTTGAAGTTTTTTGTGTTGCTCGATTCTTTTTTTGACTGAGTTGGTCGGTAGTTGGTCAGTTTCCTTTGGTTATCAAGTATGGTCAGTTATCTCCTGGGAAGTTAGTTGTTTCACTGGCGCTTGGCGATGCTTGTCTGTTGCTCGATCATCCTTGCTTACTGAGTAGTTTATTTTGAGTTTTTGTTGAGGCCGACTTGCGCATTAATTATGGGTCATGGATTTAATGTTGGTATCCATCATTGGGAAGCATGTGTTCCCATCTGACCATTCCTTTTGTTGATTGTGGATATGAAAGTTGACTCAATTTGGTAGCCTCTTGTATAAGTATAGTTATTTGGTTAGAGTTTAGGGAGTTAGTTTCGAATAGAAGATAGAAGTTAGTAGAATCAAGATTGTTGGAAGATCCTCACATGTTTGAGGAATTTTTTAATTCATTGTAATATTTGGCCATAACTGGGAAGGCCTTACAACCTAGCATGTATGAATCAATTTGAATGAAGTTAATATTAATGATCCTACTTTCTCCCTCTCACTGTATTGTTGTTGCTTCCGCGAGTTGTTGAGCAAGGGTGGATCTATAGGGTGTGCCATCATTTGGCCCCTTAGGTCCCTGTCCTTGAGTCATGTTGATATCTCGGTTGTCTCTCTTTTCATCACTGTTGATGTTAATACATTTAGATGCAATGTGGCCAATATTATTGCAATTGAAAAATTTAAAGGGTAATTTACCTCGGTATTTTCATTCTCCTCTCAGTAGCCTCCTAGATAAAAAGGCTTAAAACTCTTCTTGTTGTCTTTCCTCTTCAAATAGAATTTCTAGATCACTCTTACAACTCTGAAATCTTTCACTTGCACTTCTAGCATAACCATCACTAGATCTAGAATCTCTAGAATTTCCAATATTCAAAGATGACTTGAATGCAGAATCAATCTTAGAAATGGTAGGTAAAATATTATCAAAATCATTGATCTCAAAAGTAATCAACTTACGGATTATGGCATCCAGTGAAATAGGGATCTGAGGAATGGATCTCAATTCTTGTATTGCAGACACTTGGATGGCATATATAGGGAACAATATCCTCAATAGTTTACTTATTACATCTTCTTCTTCTATATTTCCTCCACCACCTCTGATAGCACTTACAACCTCCTTCAATCTTGTACTGTATTGTGTAACACCTTCACCTTCTTTCATTCTCATAGAATCAAATTTTCCTTTCAAACTTTTAGCTTTTTCCTTCTGAACATGTAGATCTCCACCATATACTAATGCAATCTTGTCCCACATTTTTTTTTTGTATCACATCCTTTTAGATCATTGAATTGCAAGTCAATGAGAGCATAAGATATCTCAGTCATAACTTGTGTGAGATCTTGTCTTTCTCTTACTTATTCAACTGTCATAGGCCCAAATGGTGGTAGTGAATACTCATTGTCAAGATAGTATATAGCATACTCTCCAATTCTAGATATATGTAGCCTCATCCTACTTTTCCATGTAGAGAAGTTGTCCTTATTCAACTTTGATG
The DNA here is from genome assembly GCA_027943335.1 of Chamaecyparis obtusa. NCBI lineage: Eukaryota > Viridiplantae > Streptophyta > Pinopsida > Cupressales > Cupressaceae > Chamaecyparis > Chamaecyparis obtusa. The sequence continues at coordinate 96,223 of BSBK01013465.1, read as the reverse complement.
CCTCCCTCTTATACATATTAGGATCTTTTACTCAAGTCTTTCAAACTTATCCCTTTAGAGTACTTATCTCTAATACCAATTGTTGGATTACTAAGAGGGGGTGAATTAGTAATCAATGATTATTTTAAACCTTAAAAAAATTTCTCTGATTCAACTCGGTAACAACTCATTCAGAAAAACTTCAATATTAACTGATAATAGTAAAATAACTTTATCAATCAACAATACTATTCACAAGAAACATTCAACACATATAACACTAGTATTTAATGTGGAAACCCAATTCGGGAAAAACCAATGTGGGAATTTTCACCAATTAAATAAATACTCTTCTGAAATCTATTCAGTTAAAATCCAATCTGGTTAAAGATTACAATGCGCATTGTAAAATGTGACCCTATTAGGGGATTTTCCTCAGATATGTTAGGATCTTCACCCTTTTAGGAGTGGCCTGGTTAAAGGTCTTCAAACACTCTTCTATAATGTCACCTCACTAAAGGTTTTATAATAATACTATAAAGTCCACTCGGTTAAGATATTTTTCTACTACAAATATTAATAAGCAACAATATAAAACTGATCTATAAATATGAAACTACCTCTTGCTTGGTTAGATCCCTTAGCCACTATTTTTCTTCGTTTATTTCCTTCACTTTCCACTGGCCTCAACACTTCATCAACTCTGCTTGCAAACTCAAATTTCAACCTTTTTCTTCTTCACTGCATCACTCGGTTACACATCCACCTTTCAACTTTTCTAGCTAGTTTTCTAGTAAATTTCATCTTTTATATAGACTCTGATTTGCCTCTTAATCTCCTTTATTATATTTTCCTCTTATTATCCTCAACCATCAAATAATCATCTTAAACTGATTCAATGAATTCGAAACTCAGTAAAATGTTTTATCGTCACCTCAGAACTTGAACTTTCTTGGAACTTCTACCTTCACTTTTTACCTCTTAGATCTTACTGTAGATCATCACCTTGAATTTTTCTAATTGTAGATCTCTTTAAATAACTCTTCCTCATCCTTAGAATCTTTTATATTATTGTATCTTATCATTAAACATTGTTATGATCCTTGTATTTAATTTATGTTCCTTGCTCGATGACTAACTTCTTTTCCTTTAACCACAATTCTTTTTTCTTTTCTTGGTAACTAACTTCATGTACTCAATGTCTTGTCTTACTTTCTCTTTCCAAAAACTTACTTTCCTTTTACCAAATAGCTTTTCCTACTCCGTAACAAAAATATTTTGTTTTACCAACTTGACTAATCTCTTTTATCGACTTGATATAATCAAATGTAAAGTAGAAAACAACTAAATCAATGTAACCTTATCATTCTCCAATTTGTATTAGTTGCCCAATTAAGTTCTTCAACTTCACAACTTTTTACTTCCTCTTTTTCCTTAACTCACTCAACTTATATCGTATTTCAAATGATATGACAACTTAATATAAACCATAAATCAATTGATGACTTAAATAAAATAATAATAACTTATCTAATACTTCAACAATATTCTATACATCTGATCTTGGTCAGTCTTCATCATCATCCCCACCAGTTAAAACATCTAGGTCAGCCTTTTCCTGGACAAGGCTTTTAGGTCATTCTTATCCTAGAGCTTTGAAACTTAGTGAGTTGTTTCTTATAGATATTTACTCGAGGTTTTCCCAACAATATTGAATCCTGAAATGAGTATAAAAGGACATAAAGTTCTCTCATTTTGACATCCATGATTATCCATTATTATCAATTACATTCTATCCAATTCATGTGCAAGAAATCAATTAGTGATTTCAAGATCAAGTGCAATCAAGATTATTGAGGATTTGGATTCAATATTTGAAGGAAAACATCCAATTCAAGATCTCCAAGTCTCCATTTCTTCAAGACCCATTAAACCAAAGGAAATATTCTCTAATTGATGCAATTTTATCTCCCATGGTCGAAAAGTAGAGGAATTATCAAGCAACAAAGAAGATCTACATATTCATTCTTCTTTCCTCTCCTTCTCCATTAAGGTTATCAAGCATATCAACATTCTTGATCTAGGATTGGTGATCATAGATCTCTACATTCGTGAAGACATCCTTGATTCTAAATTCATTCAAGATCTACATACAATAATCTTCATGGGTTTATCAGATCCTAACATCCATCCATCCATGAGGGTTTCTCTTGAAAGGTGAATACTTACATTTATCTTCTTGACAATACTTTCCTTATGCAATTTTAATTCTATAGAAATTGTTTCCATTCGATCTATAAGATCGGGTCTTACAAAATGCTAAGATACCATTCTACTCAAAATTGATTCCCTATTCTTCTCAATGATCAAGAGAAGAAATTACAAATCTTATAAATCTTTCGCAAACCTCAGGTTGGCCTAGAAAGATTACATTTCCCAATGCAAAGAAAATGTAGTACAACAAATAGGTCATGACCTAAATACATAAGGATCCCTCTCCAAAGAATCAAACATAAATCATGATCCCTCAAGTAGGTCAGCCACAAATATTAAATCATCAAGAAATTATCCATTAAGCTTCATCAATCAAAAAATATCTTCACGAGATCGGGAATGCAAGACTGGTCAAAAAACATGAAAAATAAGAAAATCCCACTAAGAATTAGTGAAATCTCATGCGTGAAGAAACATAAAGATGTGTGGTCCTAGGAAAAGGTTTAACACAAGGTCACAAACACTCTTTAATGATCACAAGAGAAAACAATCTAAACTAATTGATCACAGGAAGAAACATTGAAACTCGTAAAACTAGAAAATAGGAATACAAATATTTTTGGTTGATGTGTTGGAATTGTTCCTGACATGTGTTGTCATTGATGTCAATAGTGTTGTATATTGCTAATGCATTTAATATTTTTAATCACTACATTATCTTGTTGAGTGTTGTTGGAATCAATACTATTGTCATTCATGTTTTGTCACTGATGTCAACATATGTTTCTATGAAGAGAACAGACTAGTTATTACAGTGTATGGACACCGTACGAATGATTCAAAATAAGCGAACAAAGATGTGTGTACAGGGAAGTGTTGTGATCTTATATCCAAGATCTCATGCCATAAAATATTCATATTGGTTGAGTTATAGAAGATTTAGTGAAGACTGGTTACTGGACTGTGACAGTGGAAGTTGACAGAGTAAGTCTGAGTTTTAAGTATATCTTACAAGCAATGTGGATTCAGTGTATGTGAGTTTAAGAGATGTCAGATAGAATAGTGAGGAATGTTCATTGATCTTAGCAATTCATGGAAATCATGATGATGTCAATTGTGGCATATGTTCTGGAGGAGACATATTTGGAGTTGACTTCATAAATGAAGCGTGTATTATGAATGGTGAGCATGAATTATGGATGTTAAACCTTAATTGTTGAAATATAATTATTGTATACTTGTTATAGATACCATGTGTATCTTAGTAAGGAGTTATGTAATTATTTATATATTAGGAAAGCCTAATTGGCCAACCTGATCATTTATTTTGTAATAGGGTATATATGTAAGATCTTTTCTTTTGAAAAGATGTGATGTATGAAAGAGAGATATAACAGAGGAATGTGGAATCTGTGAGCTTGTGTTTGTTGAATATAAAGAAGAGAATAGTTTATACTTCATTGGAACTTATCAAGAAAAGACATTTTCTATCAGACAGTTCAAGGATTGTGTATTTCCTTACATATACTTGTGTTGCAAACAATGAGTTATGAAGGTGGACATAACCTTCTTTGGGCAATGAGCCTACTCTTTTCTTTCACTCCTAACAACGTATTTTCTCTAACAAGGACTGTGTAGTATAATGTTTTAATCAGCTCCTAATAGGGCTAGATCTTTTAACAGGGACACAATACTATCAGTACATCATTTGTGGGTGCTAATTCCCACTGGGGTTTTACCTTTAACAAGGTTTCCTTGACAAAAAAATATTGTGGTATCTTGTTGGCATTTACTATGTTATCATTTGATTTAGTGTTGTTTCTATTCAAAGTTCAAATTTTAATAATTTGTCCTACAACTAATTCACCCCCCCCCCCACTCTCAGTTGTATTGGTGGAATGTTATTCCTAACAATTGGTATCAGAGATACTAGTCCTTAGAGAGAAATCTTAATAGCTTGAGGTGATCATGGAGATGGCATTCTATAGGAAGGATAGTTCAAAATTTGATCCTGAAAACTTTGACAGTTGGAAGAAAAAGATGCGAACTCATTTGCTATGTTTGGGTATTGACTACTGGATGATCACAAAGAATGACAAAACCATGAAGTTTGAGGATGAATTAGATAAAGCTACTAACGAAGAAAAGAAGACATTTTCATATAATATGGTCGTAGGGGAAGCACTTATCAGTGCACTCTTTCAAGGATAATTTACTGAGGTGAAAGATCTGGATTCAGCACACAAAATTTGGACAAGATTAGAAGCATTGTATGAAGGAGACAAGTTTACTAAGTAGGAAAAATTATAGAATTGGAAAAAAAGAATGGAGAAGTTGCAAATGAAAGATGATGAAAACATTAGGGCTTATGTATAGAGAGTTGCAGATGTTGTGATTGGAATTAGAAATTTAGGAGGCACTTATGAAGAGGAAGAAGTCATTGCAAAGATCCTTAGATCATTGACACATGTTTACAAGACCAAAGTTCAGGCTATAGAAGAGAGTATACCTTTAACTACAAAATTTAACAGAGAAATGTTGATTGCAAAGATAACTACCTTTGAAGCTTCTGAGATGGGAGATTCTTTACCTAAAGTTGAAATAGCATTTAAGGCATCTACACACAAAAAGACTTTATCTAGAATTGCGAGCACTAGCAGTGATAATATAAAGGAAGAACTTGGTGAGTATGTTGATGAATGGGAATAGATACAAGAAGAAGAAAGAAAGCTAGATGAACTTGTTGCCCTGATCGCTAGAAGAGAAAAGAGAGGTAAGGGTAAATTTGAAGGAAAGTTACATTTGAAATGTTTTTCATGCAATAAGATAGGTCACTTTCAATCTAGATGTCCTACAAGACTTCCTAAACACAAACCTAAGTTTTTCAAACCTAAGTATTCAAAAGAAAAGGAATTTTATTATGCTAGTGAAGGTATTTATGATGATGATGATTGTGATTATGATGAGATTGGATTTATTACTATTAAAGATAAAAAACCATTACATGAGGAAAAAGTCATAGTATCACATGTTGATAAGAAATCTAAATGGGTTATAGACAGCAGTTTCCCACATCATATGACTAGAGATAAAAATAAGTTTGTTAAACTAATGAAGTATGATGGTGGTGTTGTAAGATTCAGAGACAATGTTCCTAAGCTTATCATAGGAATAGGATTTATTTCTTTGGATGGAAATACTAATACTGACAATGTGATACTTGTTGATGGACTTAAGCACAACTTTTTGAGTGTTGGATAGTTGATGGACAAAGGGCATCAATTGAAATTCACTGATGGAAAATGTTTTATCAGAAGTAAGATAGGAAATTTGATTGCAACTAGTACTAAATCTAGAGGTAATGTATTTGAGTTAACTACATCTGAAGCTTCTTATTTTATTGCAAAGATAGATGATAGTTGGCTATGGCACACAAGGTTATGTCATGTTAATTTTGATAATATTTTGAAGGAAAGCTTGACTAATGTAGTGAGAGACCTACCTAAAATTATAAAACCATCTAACACTATGTGTAGAGAGTGTGTTATGGGAAAGTTGACTAGAAGCGGTTATAAGAGTAAATCATATACAGCAAAAGAAAAGTTGGATCTGATACATACAGACCTATGTGGACCTAAAAGGATAAGATCATACTATGGTGAAAGGTAATTTATACTCTTTGTTGATGACTTTTATAGAATGATGTGGATTACTTACTTGAAAGAAAAATCAGAAGCATTTGACAAATTCAAGATATTCAAAGAAAAAGTAGAAAATGAACCAAGCTTAAAGATAAAATGTTTGAGATCAGACATAAGTGGAGAGTTTACTTCAGATATATTCAATTCATAGTGTGAAGAGCATGGAATACATAGACATACATCTAATCCTAGGACTCCACAACAAAATGGGATAGCAGAACGGAGAAACAAAAAAATATTAGATGCTGCTAGGACAATGTTTCTAGAAGGAAATGTACCTCATGTACATTGGAGGGAAGTTGTTGGGACAACAATATACACATTGAACATAATTCAAATTAGAGAAGGTACAAATAAGACTCCTTATGAATTGTGTTTTAATCATACTCCTACTGTAAAATATTTTAGAATATGTGGAAGCAAATGCTATATCAAAAGAGATGATGAAATAGGAAAATTGATGCTAGAAGTGATGAAGGAATTTTTCTTGGTTATTCTACTAAAAGAAAGGCTTATAAATGTTTTAATCTGAGATTGAGAAAGATTATTGAAAGTAACAATCTGAAGATAGATCAAAATTTTCAGATACAAGAGACAATGTATGTTGTAATCATAATACAGAGATCAAGGAGGCCACTACTACTAAAGAAGAAAATGTTAAGACTAAGTGTGAAAATGAGATTTGTGATGATGACACAAATGAAGTTACTAAGATTCCTAAGACTCCGAGGTATGTTAAGAAAAATCATCCTGAAAATTAAATTATTGGTAACACAAGTCAAGGAATAATGACTAGATCAAGGACAAGGGAAGAAATTTGTTTGACTTCTCAAGTTGAACCAAAGACTACTAATAAAGCTTGTAGAGATGAATCTTGGATCAAAGCATTGCAGGAAGAATTGAATCAGATAAATAAAAATAACACATGGGAATTGGTTCCTAGACCTAAAGACAAAAATGTAATAGGAATTAAGTAGGTTTTCAGAAACAAAATGAATGAAGAAGGAATTGTTGTAAGAAACAAAGCAAGATTGGTATGCAAAGGCTATTCACGACAAGAAGGCATAGATTTTGAAGAGACATTTTATCCTATTTCTAGGATAGAAGTTGTGAGACTATTTATGGCCTATGTTGCACATAAAGACTTCAAGGTATATCAGATGGATGTAAAATCTACATTTCTAAATGGGGATCTTGAAGAAGAGGTATATATAGAACAATCTGATGGATTTCCTCTAACAGAAGATGAAGACATGGTATGCAGGTTGAAGAAGGCACTGTATGGACTGAAGCAAGCACCAATGGATTGGTACACAAGGTTGGGCAAGTACTTACCTTGCCTTGGATTCAGAAAAGGTAATGTTGATAGCAATCTGTACTTAAAACTAGTCAAGATGGAATTTTGATAATAGAAGTTTTTGTTAATGACATTATTTTTGGAGGCAATGATGAGATGTGTAAAGAGTTCTCTAAAGAAATGGAGAATGAATTTGAGATGTCCATGATAAGCGAGATGAAATTCTTTCTTGGATGGCAAATAAATTAGAGCAAGGAGGGAATTTGTATTTCTTAAACTAAATATCTTAAAGAAATGTTGAAAAAGTTTGGAATGAAAGACTATGAACCTGTTGGTACACCCATGGTGACTAGCCATAAACTGATAAATACTGGTGACACCAAGAGTTTTTTTGAGACCAAGTATAGATCAATGGTTGTTGGATTACAATATCTGACTCAACCCAGACCAAATATTGCTAATGATGTTGGAATTGTGGCTAGATATCAGGCAGATCCTAAAGAGACATGCATGGCTACTGTAAAAAGGATATATAGATATTTGAAAGGAACAACAGACTAAGGCTTATGGTATGATAAAAATGATGACTTTGAATTACATGCTTATACTGATGCTAATTGGGCAGGGAATATTGATGATAGGAAGAGTAATATGATGAACTATAACTGATTTAGAACCTAATTGAAGATCTATGATTAGAGATCACCGAGTTGCTGATTAGATATGTAATATGATTAAATCAGTAATATGTTGTCATTGATGTCAACTAGTTTGATAGCACTTATCTTGTAAGTTACAATACCTAAACATCTGTAGAAAAGGAGTAAGAGAGATGAAGAATAGAAATATCTACATGAGGAAGATGTATATGACAGATGATGATAAGGAATACATTGGGTAATTTTCTAATGAGTCTATGACCTTATGTTATTTACTTGACTATGTTTCATTCATCTATGATGAGGAAAAGAACTGAAAGACACAAGGCAGTGTGGTTGGTTGATGAAGCATCACAGTATACACCGAGTAGTGTAGTGTATACCGAGCACAATATAAACCAAGCTTGTGTTCACCGACACATTTCTTTGTTAACCGAGTAGGAGAAAGGAACTAAATGATTAGTTTAGCTGATAAGGATTGATGAGCTGTAAAGTACATCAAAATCAGAGATGGAGATAATGTTTGTTATGAAGATCAATGACTAGCATAATTCAAGGAAGATCTAAAGGATGGAATCAAAATCTATTACTGACACATCAGCCAAGGAAGGTTTAAGCGGCAAAATGGATGAAGGAGAATAAGCAACAAAATCTTGTGGAGGAGAAGAAAATGGTTTACTTGTCTATTTAAGAGACTAAGGTTTCATTATGAAACTTATGCCAGAAGAAGGAGACTATAGAATTATCTCATGAACAAGCTTCACGTATGCCTAATCAAACTGGTTAAGAAGAACCAAATTGTAGAGTTTACCGAGTGTCAGAAAGCTATTACCGAGTGATAGTAAGTCATTGATTATTGTTGATACAGAATTGATATATTGATCAGAGGATTTGAATGGGCTTAATATAGATCTAATAATCTACAATTGAAGTTGTATTGTAATCAGATCACCTACTGTTACATTTTAACCATTGTAAATAGATAAATCTCTTAACAAAGTGGACTTGAAAGTATTATATGTATCATTCATAGAATGAACATTGTTATCCTGTCAACCCCATAGTGAATGCTGGTTGGACGATAACAGTTGGTCTAAAATCCTCTAACAAGGTCACACCTCACAGTGTGTTTGTAACCTTTAACAGGGTTGGGTCTTCACCGACCTCACTTCAAAAGAGTGAACATTTTTGGGTTGACGATCCTAGGTGGTTTTTCACTTCACAAAGTTTCCATGTTAAATATTTTTTGTTATGTGTTCATTGTGGTGATTATTTTCTATCATACTTTACATATTGCATGTTGGATTTGATTGGTAATCATTATATGTTATTGACTGGTAATCGGTAAAAGCACAAACAGTATAGTATTTTATGTTACTGAGCTGTAGAAGTTTAAGTAAATTGTTTTGGATTATACATTTTGATTTGGGACTGTGGATAACTGATTCACCCCCCTTTCAATTATTCTAACAATTGGTATCAGATCATTGGTTGCTTGGAACAAATTTTTAAGGACTTCAACACAAAGGTCTCAAAATGTTTAAGAGGGAAGTGCTAAAGCTAAACAAGGATAACTTCACAATATGGAAAAGTTGAATGAAGCTGCATATATTCAAAATTGGGAATTCTGCCCTAGACCTAATGGAGAATGGATAACTTGCACTACCCACTGGTCCCTTGACCCTTGATCAACTAAGAGACAGGCATTAACATAATGTTACTATGATGGAGATTGTTGCTACCTGTTCAGATGCTGAATTTGAAGACATCAAGGACTGTACTACTGCTAAGAAGATGTGGGATAAACTTGTTCAAGTTTATAGTGGTGATGTGAATGTCAAGAGAGTAAGAGCCAAAATCTTAAGAGGAAGATTCGATGACATGAAGTTGAAAGAAGGTGAAAACATTGTGCAGTACACAAATAGAATAAAGGAGGTAGTTCACACTATTAGAGCATCAGATGGAGTTATTGATGAAGACAATGTGGTAAGAAAAATTCTAAGGACCCTATTGCCTATCTATGCCATCAGAATATCTGCAATTTAAGAAAATAGGTTAGCACCTAACAACACACTCACTCTTGATAATCTAATTGGAAAGCTTAAAACATTTGAACTGAACAATTATGATAATAGTGTTGTACCAAATGTTGAATATTCTTTTATGTCTTCTCTGAAGATTGGTAAGTTTAGTAGCAGAAATAAGAATGATGATAGTGATAGCACTACTGATGATGAGCTTGATGAACTTGAAACTCTTATGGCTAGAAGGTTACCTTAAGGTAAAGGAAGGTATAGAGGTAAATTACCTTTAGCATGCTTTAACTATAAAGAAGTTGGCCACATTGCTGCTAGATGTCCACACAAGAAAGATGATGAAAGAGCCAAAGATTGATCTGAAGGAAGCTATGGGAGAAGAAACAATAGAGGCTACTGACACTATAATAGAAACAACTGAGACAATAATGATAAACACAAGAAGGTATGCTACATTGCTGAGGAAGAAGATATCACCAATATCGACACTGATGATGATGTGGAGGTAGTATTTGTGGCAATGAAGGATGATTCTGAAGAAGATGAAAGGTATGTAGAGACAACACTTGTCTCTGAGGTTAATAAAAATGATACATGGATCATAGATAGTGGCTGTACACATCACATGACTGGTGATGAAGAAAAATTTGATTATCTTGAAGAATACAATGGAGGATTTTTAAGAATGGGTAATGATGCACCCTGTATGGTAAGCAGTAAAGGATACCTGATGATAAATGATAGATTAAAATGTGAAAATGCTTATTGGGTAAAAGGATTAAACTATAATTTGCTAAGTGTGGCACAGCTGAACAATTCAGGCCACTAAGTTTCTTTTGAGAGCAAAAAGGTGAAAATATTTGATGATGGAGGAAGACTTGTTGGAACTGGTACAAAATCCAGAGGCAATCTATTTTATCTTGATAACGATCATTCTTCTTGTTTAATGATGAAAGATGAAGATGCATGGTTGTGGCATAAAAGGTTATGTCATATGAATTTTGATAACATGATTAAGATCAGTAAAAAGAAAAGAGTTAGAGGTCTTCGTAACTTATCTAATCCTGATCATGTTATCTGTCATGAATGTTAGAAAGGTAAAATGACTAAATATAGTTTCACAAGCAAAGATTATTCAATAAAGAAAATACTTGAGTTAGTGCATACCAACCTATGTGGTCCTATGAGAACTCAAAGTTATTATGGAGACAAATACTTTATTATTTTTGTTGATGATTATACTAGGTTGATGACTATCATGTTCTTGAAAGAAAAATCTGAGGCATTCAAGATGTTCAAGTGGTATAAAGAAAAATTAGAAAAGAGACTAGTAAAGAACTCAAATGCTTAAGATTTGATAGAGGAGGTGAATTTATCTCTGATGAATTTACTAATTTTTGTAATGAGCATGGTATTAAAAGACATGTCTCTGCACCGAGGACACCACAACAGAATGGCATTGCTGAAAGGAGGAATAGGTCAATTATTGACTATGCAAGGACATTAATGATAGAAAAGAATGTTGCTTAGACATACTAGAGAGAAGCTGTTAGCACTATTGTTTATGTGCTAAACCAAGTACAACTAAAGAAGGACACTAATAAGACACCCTATGAGTTATGGTTTGGACACAAACCCACTATAAGTTATTTCAGGATTTTTGGAAGCAAATGCTTTATTTTGAAAGATGAAAGAAATGGAAATTTTGACTCAAAAGGTGATGAAGGGATATTTCTAGGATATTCTAGTAAAATTAAAGCATACAAGTGTTTAAACAAAGTAACTAATAAAATTATTGAAAGTACTAATGTTTGAGTTGATGAGTTTGATGATAAGAATACAGAGGAAAGAAGAAAGGAACTAGAAGACTATGGTAGATTCACTTACATTGAACAACTTGAGTATCTACTGAAGCCGTAGACTGTGACAACCAGTCAGCAGGAAAACAATACCGAGGAACGGGAAAGAGAAACCAACGAGCAAGGACCTACCGAGCAAGAAAATGAACCTGCACAGGATGAACAAGTAAGAAGAGATTGGATACTGGAAAGATTTTTCAAAAGATATCATCCTGAGACACAAATCATTGGAGACAGACAAGTTGGCATGCAAAAAAAGAGTAAGACAAGACAAGGTACATGTCTAGTTTGTGAATATGAATCAAAGAATGTAAAAGTTGCATTAGAAACTAATGAATGGGTTAATGCAATGAAAGAGGAAATAGAACAATTAGAGAAGAACAAAACCTAGACCTTAGTACCCAGACCTAAAGATAAGAATGTTATCGGTACTAAGTGGATATGCAGAAACAAGCAAAATGAGAATGGAGAGGTAACAAGGAACAAAGCTAGGTTAATATGCAAGAGATATGCACAGGAGGAAGGAATTGATTATGGTGAAACATTTGCACATGTTGCTAGATTAGGAGTTAGAATGTTACTTGCATATGTTGCACATAAAAAGTTCAAATTTTACCAAATGGATGTCAAATTAGCTTTTTTGAATTTAATACTTGAAGAAGAAGTCTACATAGAACAACCTGAAGGGTTCGTTGATCCAGAAAACAAAGATATGGTATGTAGATTATATAAAGCTTTATATGGTTTGAAGCAAGCATCGAGAGCCTAGTATGAGAGGTTGCATACTTATTTGTTAAGTATTGGATTTGTTAGAATAAGTGAGAAAAAAAATTTGTATATGAAAGGAGATACTAATGATACTATTCTTATTGCTGAAATATTTGTGGATGACATAATATTTGGAGGACAAGATCAAATCTGTAAGTCATTTTCTAATGAAATGAGAAGTGAATTTGAAATGTCTATGTTTGGAGAGATTAAGTTCTTTCTAGGACTACAAGTGATTCAGCAGAATGATGGTATATTCATCACACAATCCAAATATATCAAGGAATTAGTGAAGACATTTGGCATGGAAAATGTTGAACCTGTGGGAACATCGATGGCTACTAGATGTAAACTGACTAAGGAAGATGAAACTATAGAGGTGAACCAGACACTGTACCGATCTATGATTGGTAAATTAATGTATGTAGTGCACAGTAGACCAGACATAGCACATGTTGTGGGAATTGTTGCAAGATTTTCTATAAATCCTAGAGAGTCACACATGGTTGCTACAAAGATAATCTTAAGATACCTAAAGAAAATAGAAGATTATGGATTATGGTATCCTAAGGAAGGCAAATTTGAACTCAAAGTCTATACCGATGCTAATTGGGCTGGAAATGTGGATGATAGAAAGAGTACCACCGGAGGAGCATTTTTCTTTGGTGAAAGACTTGTTACATGGACAAGTAAGAAGCAGGCTTGCATTTCTCAGTCTATAGCCGAAGCAGACTATGTTGTTGCTGCTACAAATTGTTCAAATATTGCATATATTAAGCAAGTATTAGAAGGTATGAATGAGGTAATCACTGAGCCAGTGATTATATATTGTGAAAACACAAGTGCAATAAACATTTCAAAGAATCTAGTGATGCACTCTAAAACAAAGCATATATCTATTAAGTATCACTACTTAAGAGAACAAGTACAAGAGAAGCAAGTTAAGCTAGAGTTTGTTACATCAAAAGAACAACTTGCAGACATATTTACAAAGCCTCTACCGAAGGATACATTTGAATACTTGAGGACTAGACTTGGGGTCCGTCCCCTATCTACCGGTCACTAATGTAATCTGGATGTTACATCAGCCTAATATTATCAGAAGATCATTCATGTTGATGCGGCATAGTTCACACTTTGGATCATGTCTAAGGTTGTGAAAAGTTGAAGTACTGGAACATATTGGCATATCAGTATACCGAGATACAGAGAATGCATTGAACAACAGAGAGTTACATGGCTACTATAGAGTTGTATGTTTATTTTTTTCATTGGCATTGTTGTCAAAGGGAGAGATAAACAATATGAAACAATATGCATCAATGAGAACACTGAAACATCTATCTAAGGGAGAGACAAACTGAAAGAAAGGGAGAGCACTAAAGATTAGTTACTGAGAATAGAAGAAGGAATCTAAGACCTGAAAAGATCATATCTGTAGAATGTCAAAGCTGCATTGGTAATGTTGTTGAGTAACGTAGTGAGTAAACATACTAAGCTAGGGAGAGCTTGTACAACATTTGTTCACAGAGTTGTAGAATACATGTTTGGTATGTGTATGGTATATTTTGTATTACTTGAGTTGCCATCAATGCAAAAGGGAGAGATTGAAGAACTACAATTGATTTAGAACATAATTGAAGATCTGTGATTAGAGATCACTGAGTTATTGATTAGATATGTAATATGATTAAATCAGTAATATGTTTTCATTGATGTCAACTAGTTTGACATCACTTATCTTGTAAGTTACAATACCTAAACATCTGTAGAAAAGGAGTAAGAGAGATGAAGAATAGAAATATATACATGAGGAAGATGTATATGATAGATGAGGATAAGGAATACATTGGGTAACTTGCTGATGAGTGTATGACCTTATGTTATTTAATTGACTATGTTTCATTCATCTATGATGAGGAAAAGAACTGAAAGACACAAGGCAGTGTGGTCGGTTGATGAAGCATCACAGTATACACCGAGAAGTGTAGTGTATACTGAGCATAGTATAAACTGAGCTTGTGTTCACCAACACATTTCTTTGTTAACTAAGTAGGAGAAAGGAACTAAATGATTAGTTTAGCTGATAAGGATTGATGAGCTGTAAAGTACATTGAAATCAGAGATGGAGATAAAAAAATTTATGAAGATCAATGGCTAGCATAATTCAAGGAAGATCTAAAGGATGGAATCAAAATGTGTTACTGACACATTAGTTGAGGAAGGTTTAAGCAGCAAAATTGATGAAGGAGAATAAGCAGCAAAATCTTGTGGAGGAGAAGACAATGGTTTACTTGTCTATTTAAGAGACTAAGGTTTCATTATGAAACTTATACCGAAAGAAGGAGACTATAGAATTATTGCATGAACAAGCTTCATGTATGCCTGATCAAACTAGTTAAGGAGAATCAAACTGTAGAGTTTACCGAGCATCAAAAAGCTATTACCGAGCGACAGTAAGTCATTGATTATTGTTGATAAATAATTGATATATTGATCAGAGGATTTGAATGGTCTTAATATAGATCTGATAATCTAAAATTGAAGTTGTATTGTAATCAAATCACCTACTGTTACATTTTAACCATTTTAAATAGATAAATCCCTTAACAGAGTGGACTTGAAAGTCTTATATGTATCATTCATAGAATGAACATTTTTATCCTATCAACCCCATAGTGAATGCTAGTTGGATGATAATGATTGGTCTAAAATCCTCTAACAAGGCCACACCTCACAGTGTTTTTTCAACCTTTAACAAGGTTGGGTCTTCACCGACCTCACTTCAAAAGAGTGAACATTTTTGGGTTGCCGGTCCCAGGTGGTTTTTCCCTTCACAGGATTTCCATGTTAAATATTTTGTGTTATGTGTTCATTGTGGTGATTATTTTTTATCATACTTTACATATTGCATGTTGGATTTGATCGGTAATCATTATATGTTATTGACTGGTAATCGGTAAAATCACATACAGTATAGTATTTTATGTTATCAAGCTACAGAAGTTTAAGTAAATTGTTTTGGATTATACATTTTTATTTTGGACTGTGGATAATTGATTCACCCCCCTCTCAGTTATTCTAACATAATAGTGGAGGTGTATTTTTCCTTGGGAAAAGGTTAGTTTCATGGTTAAGTAAAAAGAAAGATTGTATAGCTCAATCTACTATTGAATCATAGTATGTTGTTATTAATTACACTCAAATTGTCTGGATGAAACAAATACTGAAAGATATTGGAATAACTTTTGTTGAACCTGTGGTTATTTATTGTGATAACACTAGTACAGTGAATATGTCAAAGAATCATGTGATTCATTCTAAAACTAAGCATATTTATATTAATTATCACTTCTTGAGAGACAAGGGAGAAGAGAAAGAAATAAAGTTGGAATACATTAGCACAAAAGAATAGATTGCAGACATTTTTACAAAGTAGTTGCCAAAATATGCCTTTGAGTATCTTAGAGGTATGATTGGCGTACAAGCCCCTCCTAGTAAGAATTAAGTGATGTAGGGATGCATCAGTCTAGAGGTTTTCAGAACTCCATCATATTCTAGACATGATGTATGGATCTACTCCTAAGGGGGAGTGATCGTTGGAAACTTACAACATAAATTTGGGTGATTTAGCACCTGGTTGATAAAGAAGAGAGTTGATAACTTATGGCACCCTTTTCCATTGTTTTCAAAGGGGGAGAGTTACTATGATAAAATCCCTAAAGGGGAGAGATATTGTATGAGGAAGAAATTCACTAGTTATGTTGAGGATAATGAGAGAGTATTTTTTTGGGTTGATGGATTTTCCCATATGTTGCCATCAATGCCAAAGGGGGAGATTGTTGGATATTTCTAATGCATTTAATACATATAATCACTAAATTATCTTGTTGATTGTTATTGGAATCAATACTATTGTCATTCATGTTTTGTCACTGATGTCAACATATGTTTCTATGAAGAGAATAGACTGGTTATTACAGTGTACGAACACCATACGGATGATTCACAATAAGAGAACATAGATGTGTGTATAGGGAAGTGTTGTGATCTTATATCCAAGATCACATGCCATAATAATTCATATTGGTTGAGTTATAGAATATTTAGCCAAGCCTGGTTACTGGATTGTGACAGTGGAAGTTGACAGAGTAAGTCTTTAAGTTTTGAGTATATCTTACAAGCGATGTGGATTCAATGTATGTGATTTTAAGGGATGTTAGATAGCATACTAAGGAATGTTTTTTGATCTTAGCAAGTCATGGAAATCATGATGACGTTAGTTGTGGCATACATTCTGGAGGAGACATATTTAGAGCCAACTTCATAAATGAAGCATGTATTATGAATGGCGAGCATGAATTACGAATGTCAGACCTTAATTGTTGAAATATAATTGTTGTATACTTTTTATAGATATTGTGTGTATCTTAGTAAGGATTTATATAATTATTTATATATTAGGAAAGCCTAATTGTCCTACCTGATCATTTATTTTGTAATAGGGTATATATGTAATATCTTTTCTTTTGAAAAGATGTGATGTATGAAAGAGAAATATAACAGAGGAATGTGGAAGTTGTGAGATTGTGTCTATTGAATGTAAAGCAGAGGATAATTTATACTTCATTGGAACTGATCAAGAAAATATAGTTTCTATCAAGCAGTTCAAGGATTGTGTATTTCCTTACATATACTTGTGTTGAGAATAGTGAGTTCTAAAGGTGGACATAACCTTCTTTAGGTAGTGAACCTAGTCTTTTCTTTAATTCCTAATAGGTTATGTCCTCTAACAAGGACTGTGTATTGTAATGTTTAAATCCGCTCCTAACAGGGGTAGATCTTTTAACAGGGATACAATGCTTTCAGTACATAATTTTTGGGTGCTAATTCCCATTGGGGTTTTACCTTTAACAGGGTTTCCTCGACAACAAAATATTGTGTTATATTTTTGGCATTTACTGTGTTATCATTTGATTTAGTGTTGTTGCTATTCAAATTTAAAATTTTAATAATTTTTTCTACAACTAATTCACCCCCCCCCCCCTCTCAGTTGTATTGGTGGACTGTTATTCCTAACAAATAGATGTTTCAAAAGATTGACTTAATTGTATTTGATGTTGTAATAATATTGGTTAAGACAGGAACAAAAAAAATCATCATGGTTGTATAGGTTGTGTATGACATGTCTTACTCTACGAGATTGGATTTGTGTTTCAGATGGAATTTAGATCTTATATCTAAGATTGCATGCAATAATTAAATCAGAGAAATTGTTAGGAATAGTCCCAAGAGATAACTTAGAGGGGGGGGTGGTGAATCAGTTATCTACAAGTTTCAATTCTTTATCCAATTAAGCATAAACACAATGAAGTAACACTTGAACACAACACCAATATTTTGGTTACGTGGAAACCCAAATAGGTAAAAACCCCAGTGGGAATTAACACCCACTAATAAACTACACTAGTGTATAATGATCCTTGTTAGAAGATCTTACAACCCTGTTAGGACTTTATCTTTACAATGAAATAAGTACAATGACCTGGTCAAAGATCGTACCCTATTATGATTCTTTTATGATTGACCCTATTAGGGGTGAGGATGCACTATCCAAGAGCTCACTGCTCAAAGGGGTGAAGGTTGCAACCTTATGAATAACTAATACACACTATATCTAGATCTTGGTAAGTTGTAAGTTAGACCTATTGTCTTGATTAGTTCCAATGAATAGAACACTTTATCTTCTTTTTCACATAGACCTCTTCTTGATGACACAATACTTCACACTCTCTGCTCTACTCTAATCTTTCATCTTCATGCCATGCTTCTAGTGATCACAAATGACCGGCTATAAATATCTTTCCTCTAAATGATATAATCAAATCAGCCTATTATAACCACCTTGAAATCATATTAGAGAAATAATAACACTCTCCAATAACATCTTTGTTGGCTCTACTAAATACGCAACATAAACTAGGACCCGTCCAAATTAATAAGTGTAGACGCACGCTACACACTATCAATTTTACCAAATTTACTATTACTTTCTCCTCAAGATGAATTACATCATGCACTCTTAACCAAACATTATTAACTCTTCTCTAATCAATAATCTAATCACACATACCAAAATGATAGGCACAACTCATGTACTTATATAATCTTTGTCGGCTCTTTAGGATAAACATAGGAAACTACAACTGGTGAATGGCGACTACATATCTTCACTTCTACTACACCTAAGACTTTGTGTCCATGAATGGAGAAACACTAACATGTCTCCATCACATATCCAAAGGTTCAAGGCTCCATGATAATTGTATGGATAATCACTCATAGAACACTGCATGTAACTCTGTCAAGAACACTGCTAATACAAACTGCTACATAACTGTCTGTACTAACAATTAACCTCTGCATCCATGATATCATGCTGATAAAATGTCCATGCTACATATACTCAGAGCTTATTATATAATACTTCCACACATGTTTCTTACCATATGTTTTCATCAATGACAAACATACAGTCAGCACTGGCTTGCTGGAAAATCTCCAACAATCTCCCCCTTTGACATTGATGGCAACATATGGAATGAAAAACACCACCAATCCAAATGACCAATTATTTTATAACATTCTCCATTTCCTCATCAAAACTCCCCCCAGGATGAATCCTCCATCTCCTGCAATATTCTTTAATATTCTCCATTTCCTTGACTGAACTACTTCCATGACTTAATACTACTACCCCTTGCTGCTACATATTATTCCTTCTTAATTCTATATGTACTCCTCCTTCACTACTATTTTTCATGACTATATACTACTCCCCCTTTGACATCAATGGAAAAGGGCACCAAACATTTAAGCACTGGTACTACTCCTAAAGTAGAGGAGTGAACCATCCATCAGTCACTGAGGACTGATGTTATTTCCTCTTTCTCTAAGAAAAATCAGGGAAGGGAATTACTCCCAACTTCTCCTTGAGATACTCAAAAGTATCCTTTGGTAAAGGCTTTGTGAATATATATGCTAGCTGATCCTTTGTACTCACATAGTCCAATTTGACTTCTTTCTCTGCCACTTTCTCTCTTAGGAAGTGATACTTAATCTCTATGTGCTTTGTCTTTGCATGCATCATAGGATTATTTGACATGTTGATAGTGCTACTGTTATCAAAATGAATAACAATAGGATAATCAATCTAAATTCCAAAATCCTTTATCATTTGTTTGATCCAAACAATTGTAGAAAAATTCAAAGCTGCTGCAACATACTCTGCTTCTGTTGTTGACTGAGAAATATAATTTTTCTTCTTGCTTGTCCAAGTGACTAGTCTATCACCAAGAAATATTGCTCCTCCTGATGTACTCTTTCTATCATCGACACATCCTACCCAATCTGCATCTGTATATACATGAAGCTCAACATTCTTTGAATTAGGATATCTATAGTGCCCTGCAGATATCTAAATATTCTCTTTACTTCCATGAGGTGACTTTGTTTAGGCTCTACTACAAATCTTCCAACTATGTCAATTTCATTAGAAATATCAGGTCTAGTTTGAGTAAGATATATGAGTTTACCAACCATAGATTTGTACAATGTTGTGTCTACTATTGGAGAATCATCTTCTTTTGTAATCTTGCATCCTGTTATCATAAGTGTACCTACTAGCTTGTAATCATCCATCTTGAATTTCTTCAATATCTCTTTCACATACTTAGACTAATTAATGAAAATACCTTTCTTTATTTGTTGCACATTTAATCCCAAAAAGTATTTGATAGGTCTAATCATGCTCATTTCAAACTCACTATGCATCTCCTTAGCAAATTCTGCACTAAGTTTTTCATTACCCCCAAAGATAATGTCATCAACAAATATAGCTACAAGAAGTAAACCTTCAAATGTTTCTCTTATGAATAGATTACAATCTATTGCTCCCTTTTTTAATCCAATTTTTGTTAGATATCCATCAAGTCTTTCATACCAAGCTCTAGGGGCTTACTTAAGTCCATAGAGGGCTTTCTTCAATCTGCATACCATATCAGGTATGTCTGATAAGGTGAATCCTTCTGGCTGCTCAATGTATACTTCTTCCTTTAATTCTCCATTCAAGAATGTTGACTTAACATCCATCTGATAAACTTTGAAGTTTTTGAATGTTGCATAAGCTAGAAACAACTTAATAGCTTCTAATATGCTCACAGGTGCAAATGTGTCTGAATAATCAATACCTTCTCTTTGTGCATATCCCTTACATATTAACCTTGCTTTTTTTCTTACTACTGTACCATCTTCATTCATCTTGTTTCTAAATATCCACTTTATTCCAATCACATTCTTATCACTGGGTCTTGGGACCAATTCCCAAGTCTCATTCTTAATAATCTGATCTAATTCTTCTTTCATGGCATCATGCCAATCTGAATCATTACATGCATCTTCAACACTTAAAGGTTCAATCTGAGATAGTAGACATACCGCTTCATTTCCTGTTGAACTCTTTGCTTTTGATCTTGTTGTGACTTTTCTACTCTGATCTCCAATCATGTCATCCTTAGAGTGATATCTAGATGTAAACTTTGGAACTTTAGGTGATACTAACTCATCTTCCTTCTGAGTTTCTTCTTCACTTGTTTCAGGGTCATTGAATAATACATCAATACTGTCAAACATTTCTTCAACAACTGTCTCACTAGTGGAAGGACTAGGTTCTTCTTCAATCATAGGTGCATAATCATGATATCTTTCTTGAACCATAAACTTTTCATCAATCTTAACATGAACACTTTCAATGATCTTCTTCAATCTCAAATTAAAACATCTATAAGCTTTACTTTTAGTAGAGTAACCAAGGAAAATACCTTCATCGCTTCTTGCATAAAACTTTCTTATTGCTTCATCCCTCTTGATGTAGCACTTGCTTCCAAAGATTTTGAAGTATTTCATTGTGGGAACATTACCAAACCATAGCTCATAAGGTGTCTTGTTCGCGTCAGGCCTCAATTGTATTCTATTGATGGTATAGAGTGTTGTATTGACCGCATCTCTCTAATAGGGGTGTGCAACTTTTCCTTCAATCATGATGGTGTGCAATGTATCAAGGATGATCCTATTCCTTCTCTCTGCAATCCCATTATGCTGAGGGGTTCTAGGTGCACTCAATTATCTCTTTATGCCATGTTCTTCGCAGTACTCATAGAATCTCTCATAGGTGAATTCTCCTCCTCTCTTTGATCTTAGACACTTTATCTTTAGACAAGATTCATTCTCAACCTTAGCTTTGAATATTTTGAATTTCTCAAATGCTTCTGACTTATCTTTCAAGAACGTGACCCACATCATTCTAGAATAATCATCAACAAACAAAATGAAATACCTTTCACCATAGTATGATCTTGTTTGAGTTGGTTCACATAGGTCTGTATGAATCAGATCCAACTTGTTTTCTGCTAAATTATGTTTTCTTCTGAATGAATTCCTCACATGCTTTCCCATCACACATTCTCTACAAATAGTATCAACTGGCTTTGCTATGCTAGGTAGATCTCTTACTACCTTTACATTTCTTATCTTTACTATTTATCAAAATTGATATGACATAGTCTTTTATGCCATAGCCAAATGTCATCTACTTTAGCAACAAAACAACTTGCTTCTGAATTGAGCTGAAAAATATTACCTTTAGTCTTTGAACCTAATGCAATCATTACACCATCCTTATTTTTAATGATGCACTTGTTGTCTTTGAACTCCAATCTATAACCTTTTTCAAGCAACTTTCCAACACTAAGAAGGTTATGCTACAAACCACCTACATAAAGAACATCATCAGTGTTGTTCTTTCCATCCAATGTGATAGCTCCTCTACCAATGATAGGTTTAGGAGTGTTATCTCCAAATCTAACCATGCCACCTTTGTATTTGTCTAGATGAACAAATCTATCTTTATCACCTATCATGTGATGTGAAAAACCGCTATCTATAATCCAATTTGTCCTTATGTCTTCTTGTGAAATCAATGCTAGCTCTTTTTCCTTTTTCTCATCTTCACGATCCATCTCATCATACATCTTTTCCATAATAGAAATGAATCCAATTTCATCTTCAACTGAATTATCATTAGAAACTCCATCACCAGCATAGTAATATTCTTTTGTATACTTAGGCTTGTAGTTAGTACTGAATTTCTTAACTCTTGTAGGACACTTAGATGCAAAGTGACCAATCTTATTACATGAGAAACATTTGAAAGGTAACTGACCTTCATAATTTCCTTTTCCTTTTTTTCCTTTCTTAGCAATCATAGCAATAATATCATCTATCTCTTTATCTTCATCTTCATCATCAAAATTACCAGAGGTGTTTGAAGATTTCTTACCATGGACTGATGCTTTGAAGGTTGTCTCACTTTTAGGCTCTGTCTTCAATCTTAAAATCTCAAAAGCTGAAATTTTGTTCATCAAGGTCTCTCTCTTGAAATTTGTTGTAAGTTGCATGGTCTCATCAAGGATGTTGATCTTTTTTTCATACTCTGTTGTAAGATTATTCATCAACTTATCCATAATGTCTTCCTCCGAGATCTCTCCACCATTGTTCCTGATTCCAGCAACTGCTTCATTAATCCTTTGGTTGTAAGCTCTGATGTTTTCTTCAAGTAGCATCTCTAATGCATTGTATCTTTTCTTCCATGTCTTTCTGTGTGCATTCTTTGCTTGTGTATCTCCTTTAAACATGTCTTCTAGGTGCTTCCATATCTTGTAGGTTGTGTCTACTTTCTTTAACTCTAAAAACTCACTATCAGATAAGGTGTTGATAAGGGCTTCTTTGGCTATTGAATTCTAATGCAACAAATCCTTTTGCTTGTTAGTAGCATCTTCCTTTACAAGATCTTCTAGAGAGGGGATCTTAATTTCTTTGATAGCCACTTCAAAAACTTCAAAAGCAATGCATTGCAAATGTGTCACCATCTTGTTCTTCCAATCACAATTGTTCTCTCCATAAAACTTAGGATTGTCTTTTCTAAAGAATGTCATCTAATCAACCTCAAGCTATTAAAATTTCTCTCCGAGGCACTTGGCTCTGATACCAATTTTTAGGAATAGTCCCAAGAGATAACTAAGGAGGGGGGGGGGGTGAATCAATTATCTACAAGTTTCAATTCTTTATCCAATTAAGTACACTTAAATATTAAGCATAAACACAATGAAGGAAAACTTGAATACAACACCAATATTTTGGTTACAAGGAAACCCAAATAGGTAAAAACCCCAGTGGGAATTAACACCCACTAATAAATTGCACTAGTGTATAATGATCCTTGTTAGAAGATCTTACGACCCTGTTAGGAGTTGATCTTTACAATGCAATAAGTATAGTGACCTGGTCAAAGGTTGGACCCTGTTAGGAGTCTTTTATGATTGACCCAGTTAGGGGTGAGGACACACTGTTCGAGAGCTCACTACTCAAAGGGGTGAAGGCTGCAACCTTCTAAATAACAGATACACACTATATCTGGGTCTTGGTGAACTGTAAGGTAGACCTATTGTCTTAACCAATTCCAATGAATAGCACACTTTATCTTCTCTATCACATAGACCTCTTCTTGATGACACAATACTCGACACACTCTGCTCTTCTCTAATCTTTCATCTTCATGGCATGCTTCTAGTGATCACAAATGATTGGCTATAAGTATCTTTCCTCTAAATGATATAATCAAGTCATCCTGTTAGAACCACTTTGAAATCATATTAGAGAAACAATAACATTCTACAATAACATCTCTATCAGCTCTACTAAGCACACAACATAAACTAGGACCTGTCCAAATTAATAAGTGTAGACGCACGCTACACACTGTCAGTTTTACCAAATTTACTGATACTTTCTCCTCAAGATGAATTACATCATGCACTCTTAACCAAACATTATTATCTCTTCTCCAATCACTATTCCAATCATGCATATTGAAATGATAGAAGCAACTCTTGTAATGATATAATCTATGTCGGCTCTTCAAGATAAACACAAGAAATTGCTGCTGGTGAATGGCGACTGCATATCTTCACTTATACTACATCTAAGACTCAACATCCATGAATGGAGAAACACTAACATGTCTCCATCACATATCCAAAGGTGCAAGGCTCCATGATAACTGTACAAACAATCACTCATAGAATACTACCTGTAACTCTTTCAGGAACATTGTTGATACAAGCTGCTACATTACCATCTGTACTAACAATTAACCTCTACATCCATGATATCATGTTGATAACATGTCCATGATACATATACTCAAAGCTTACTATATAAGACTTCCACACATGCTCCTTACCATATGTTTTCATCAATGACAAACATACAGTCAGCACTAGCTTACTAGCAAATCTCCAACAGAAATAAGTTACAATAGTTTTGGCACAGACTGGTCATAGGAATAGAAATAGAGGTCTGTGGCATAGTTAGTCTTTGAATTTATATGTTGTCTTGGATGGAAGATGGATTCAGAATATGCAAGTTCAGGATATGATAGAAGACTCATTAAGGAATAATTTCCCTTGTTCCTTGATCACCACACTCTTGGTGATGTTAGTTGTAGCGTGTGACCTTGTGAATTACTATTCGGTACCAACCTATGGGATGTGGTGTGTTCTACCTTGTGCGAAGATAAGTTATGGATTATGGATAATTTTGGTCGAATGATATTTGTTATTTTCTTGTCCAAGATCCTATGTGCATCTTGACAAGAGTCTATGTAAATAAATTTTATTAGGAAATTCCTAATTGGTGTTGACCTAATAAATCATTTGTATCTTGTATAAATGATTAAATCAAGTGATGCAAAGAGTGTGGGTGTGCATGTGTGGATGCAAGGACTACTGAAGTAGAGCAGATGGTGTGATAATTGTACTTCATTGGAATTGTTTTAGCAAAAGATTTGATGTTAGTTAGTTCATTATCTGTAATCAGTATATTTATATACTTTCATTTGGATAGTAGTTCCAAACGATGGGTTTAACCTTCACATTGGGAAAGTTTCTCTGAGCCAAGAAAGGCTCATCCTATCAACTCCTAACAAGGTTGTTGACTCAAAGAAAGGAGTCTTTCCTTTAGCAAGGACTTTGTACTAGTTGTATTTATCTTCTCCTAATAGGGAAAGATCTTTTAACTGAGATACTTTATTACTAGTGCATTATTTGTGGGTTTCATCCCCACCAAGGTTTTTCCCTTAATAGGGTTTCCTTGAAAACAATTCTTGGTGTTCTGATCTATGTTGCATTTGAGGTTTTAGATTTGCATTTACTATTTTGATATGAAAGGATAAAATTTTATATTAATGATATACAACTGATTCACCCCTCTCCCCCCCCCCCTCTCAATTGTATCTAACAATTGGCATCAGAGCTATTGGTCCTCAAAGAGAAATCTTGACCACTTGAGGAGATCTAAAGATGGCTTATTAAAGGAAGGACAATCAATTTGATGCTGAAAATTTTGACAGTTGGAAGAACAAGATGAGGAAACATTTGTTCTACCTAGGAATTTATTATTGGATGATTACAATGAATAAGGAAAATATTGTTGTAGAAAGTTATTTTCTAATGCTACTGATGATGAAAAGAAGATTTTTTCTTACAATATGGTTGCAGGGGAAGATTTGATAAGTGCACTATTTGAAGCAAAATTTACAGAAGATAAGGACCTTGATTTAGATCATGAAATTTGGGGAAGACTGGAAGAACTTTATGAAGGAAACAATGTCATGCCCAAAAATTTGAACAAAACACAACAATCAAAAAAAAATTCTTATGAACAATAAGGAGGCTAGGTTTACTAAACATTGCAGACTAAGTTAAGGAGTCAAAAATAAAATATAAAACAGAGGGGCGTCATGAACATGTTTGACTTGGTCAACCTCCCTCTTGTTCACAATTTTCTAAAGTGAAATGTAATGCTAAAACAATATCCTATAAGGTGATGTTGACTAAGGTTGACTTTAAAATCCCCCTAGAAGATATCATAAAGAATAAAAAAACAAGGTTTCAATGAGGCACCCAAAATGGCCTACCTCAAAATCTGTGTCTGGGTGTGGGTCCTCTAAGTGAGATTTCCCTAACCAAAAGGTTTAATGATACTTATTTAAATTAATTTGATGGGGAAAGTTCAAGAATCCAGAACACTATAGTTTCAACCTATAAATTTAGTCATTTGTCACAATGAGTAAATTAAATAGGGATACTATATAGTGTTATATAAATTCAAGGTTTCTAAATAAGACTAAGGGTATTATTTTTATAGTCATCATCTATAATCCCAATCCCTAGTTTGGTTTAGTCAATAATTTATTTAATAAAAAGGATATTAATTGAATAGAGGTAAAATGGATTCACCACTATTCAGATAGAAAGGGAAGGGGAAAATATTAAGATCTATTCTCAAACCCAAATTCCCCAAGGA
Organism: Chamaecyparis obtusa; assembly: GCA_027943335.1. Taxonomy (NCBI): domain Eukaryota; kingdom Viridiplantae; phylum Streptophyta; class Pinopsida; order Cupressales; family Cupressaceae; genus Chamaecyparis; species Chamaecyparis obtusa. Next base: position 69,229 of record BSBK01013465.1, on the reverse strand, counting down.
AGAGATCCAATTTGATCAACCAAAAAGGCTAATGCACAATCGAATCAATTTATGGAAAAGAGTTGGAAGAGAGAGAGTAAATCCAATATTTCCCTATGAATGGAATTTATGCTTAGAATATGAAATAATTCAAATACAACTACTAACCTCAAAATTAGGGCAGATCTAGAAAATGTTGAATTCTGGTATCTGTGTACACTTTCAGGAAAATCTGAAACCTGTCCTTGACTGGAAATGTCAAGACAGAGAAAACCTAGAAATCTTTCCTCAAGATGGCTCAGCTTAGGTTTGACCCTCACAAAAGGTCAAATACCACATTCTTTATTTGAAGTCCGATTCAAATTCTGTTTGTAGATCCTGAAAGTTTGCCGAAAAGGGTATCCAAATTCCCTCTCAGATTCAAAACTCCGCACCTATACCTGCAAGAAAATGGGGGTTTTTATTGTATGGGGAGTTTGCCTTGGTTAAACCCCAGTTTGGAATCAACCTTAATATTGAAATTGAAATGGAGAATGCTAGCAAGTAGTAGAAAAGGATCTAACAATGAAGCTATGCAATTCAATAGATATGCAATTGTATTTGAAATGTAAATAAGTATATTGATATGAAAGATTGAACAAAACAATAAATGTAAATCAAACCTCCATGGTTGTATGCTTAGAATTCACCTTGGTAAGAGAATTAAATGGATCTTGAAGATGAACAAAGGATCTTGAAGGAAGATCACACCATCATGATGGCTAGATCTAGTGTTTGAATGATAAATCTTGAATGCTTGAATCCTTGATCTTCAATGGAGAACTTGGATGGAGAAGAAGACTTGAATGCTTGAATGGATGCTTGCTTGATCACCTTGAGAACTTGAGAGCTTTGAGAGCTTGAAAACTTGATTGAGAGATATGTTCTCACAAAACTTGATGATGAAAATGAGAAAGGAAGGCCTCCTTTTATAGTGATCTAGGGAACACTCCTCTAGATGGGCCACCTTGGAGAATTAAATCCCAATTAGGTCCTCACCTTTAGAAAATATACCTAGATTAAATGAAATTAAAGGATTTACCATCCTGAAACCTGAAATGGCCGACCCGGAAGTGAGAAAATAAATCTCCCAAAAGCCCGAAGCCTAGAGATTCTAGAATTTGAAATTTTGGAGGAAGGGGTCAATGTCGAGGTTGACCTTGACCTATTCAGGGTCAACCTAAGACCTTGATCTAGTTAGGGTCGACCTAAGACATTGACCCTAATCCTAAGTTGACTCAGAATCAAGTCAAGAGGTCCCAAGGATGTCTAGAAACCTAGAATTGATGCTAGAATAGGACAGAATGTTAGGAATAGACATAAAATCCTATGATTACTGATATGAAGCCTAGGAGGATCCATTTCTAAATCCTACCTAGAAAATAGAGCTATGGAAGAGTGAAATTCAGGAGAATCCTTAAGATCCTATCCCTAATTTCACCTAGGATGAAGCAGAAAAAAAGTGGAAAGCGGGGAGAAAGCCAGATCAAAGAAAAGATCAATTCAAGGAATCCAATATGACCCCAAACCACTTACTCAGAGGGATAAATGCTCTTAACATAGAAGTGCTTCCATTTTAAGATGATACATTAAGCCCCCACTTTAGCAAGAGTATGGATTCGATGCAAACTCTTGGTAAAGGAGAAGAAAGAGGAGATCCAAGTGGATTCACAAAGAGATAAAATAACACTTAGCTAAGGGAATGAGCCCCCATACTAAAGATTCTAACTCAACATACACACATGAGGGTGCAAAACAATAAAACCAAAAGAAAAAGGGTTAGCACTAAATAACCCAAATCAATTAGCATAAGAAACCTCACTAAGAAATATTCCTCATGTTAATATCATATTTGGAAAGCTATCATAAAAGCATAAATGTTTACATAAGAAAGATAAGAGCAACACTATAAATAACATAGCTTCATGATCATGTCCTACTAGCATGAAAGTAGAAAAGAAAGAAAGGAGAAAGTGATTACCTCACCTAGTAAGATGCCCACCTTACCATGAATCACCTTGGAGGGAGAGCCCAACAGGTTCACCCATAAACTATGCTTGTAATTGTAATGCATCTTCTGATGACTTCTAGAATACCCATAGATCCACCTTCTTGTATCACTATGAATATGAAATGTGTGTCTCCTCAGGATTTAGCAACTTATGTGCATTACCTTCGGAAGATTTAGCATATAGGTGTGTGTCTTTTCAGGATTTAGCAACTTATGTGTGTTACCTTCCAAGATTTAGCATATTTGAAACTGGAAATACATGTCCCTTTAGGATTTAGCAACTTATGTGTGTTACCTTCAGAGGATTTAGCATATTGAAAAATTTTGAAAAATGCATGTCTCCTCAGGATTTAGCAACTTATGTGCGTTACCTTCAAAAGATTTAGCATATGAATGCATGTCTTTTTAGGATTTAGCAACTTATATGCATTACCTTCCAAGATTTAGCATGTAAAAAATAAAAAACTATAGTACAAGGGAGGCCCTATAGATGCCCCCCCTCCTTAATATGGCAAAAACATACTATTTTGACATGTTAAGGAAAGAAAAGAACAAGGATAAAGCCTTCTTTAGCATCAAGACAATATCCATAGACAACACCCAGTCCAAGCCAAGAAGATCACAGCTCCTATGAGGCCATGGAAGGGATGAATGTAAAGAGATATCATGCAAGAAGTGAAAAGAAAGTAACCCTTATGAGGGATAGCACACTGTTCAATTTCCAAGGTGAGAGATATATCAACCATGGAAACCCAATGTCAAACAACAAAATAGGTTGTAATCAAGGACAAAGATCATCAATGTAAACCAAAATTTTCATGTATGATTGGATGTCACATAATAGATAAATACTACTTACCCAAGGAAAGAGGTGAAATCCCAGAAAAAATAGAAAAGAAGATGGCATCCTTGCCCCCCAAGGTAGGACAAAGATTGAAGAGGATACCTACTTCTCAATGCAAGGAGATATCCTGTTTACAATAATGTACACCATATTCTTAGCTAGGGTTATTGACCCCTACATCCAAGAGTATAGATAATCATGAAAAGGATATGTCACTCATGGAAAAGGATCCTCAAATGAAAGAGATCTTATCAACAAGACCCCCACCAAAGAGGAGTGCTTTAGATAAAATATTAGTTTTCAAAGGTGGGAACAAAGATTCAACCATCAAGCCTCTTGCAAAGAAGAGGAAAAAAGAATCTTTGGATTAAGGGAAACAACTCTAACACCAAAGCAAGGGTGAGAGTTTATAAAGAACATAATTTGCAACATCGAGAAGAAGTGACAACCTAGGAAAACAACTTCTAATGTAAGAAGGTTATCTGTAGCCAACACATCTGTCAATATGATGAAATAATATTACAATATAAACAAATACCACTAAGCTAAGGAAAGTTGCTCCCTAGACAAAGAGAAATAAAGAAGTACCTTGCCCCCCAGAGACAAGGGATAGTCTTGCAAAACAAAATGTCTTAGAAAAGATATCTTGAGAAGAAAGGATAGATTCTATGGATGATTAAAAACATAATTCAAAGCCATAGAAAAAGAAAAGGGAAAGAATACCAATTAAGCCCTAATAAAAGACCTAATGGATCCTAGGAGACTGGATGAAGATGCACCTCTTGCCCCCCAGTCATGAGACAAGAGGTGAAGAACATTTATATTATATCTAAAGGAAGGGAATCCCCTATATCAAAATTATGAAGAAATTGTAAAACTGCACAAGAGTGAGACATAATTCCTAAAGCAGCTCTTTCTCTAACATATGACTTGAAATGTTTACAATCAGCCAGTAAGTGTTTGTTACTATAATGAAAAGGACATTTATATTTGTATAGAGCATCTATCAACATAGGTCTAAAGATTTCTTTCTTGGAATTCTTTAGCTCAACATATACCTTCTTAGCAATTTCTTGTCAAGTATTAGGGTTATCTAAGATACGCGTGGGGAGAGGAGATGATGTTTAGCATCACCTACCTTAACTTGAGATTTTGAACACCCAACACCATACATATTCAGTTTAGGGGGTAGATGAATAGGAAACCTAATACCATGATCATTAACTCCTAGCCCTAAACCTTTATAACCTTGTTTAGTCACCATATTATATCCAGTAGTATACATATTATGTAAAGCTTCTACAGGAGGTGATTGTTTATCATGCTCATGAGTAAAGGTCGCATAAGGTGGAATAATAGTTGTTGAAGAAGTGTCTGTACCCTTTCCTTTAATATCATCTTGAATAAGAGGACAAGGTAGATCAAAGAAATCTTGCACATCCGCATCTTGAACTATAGCTTGAATCCCATCATAAGTACAGGAAGAACTAGGGATATCAGATGGAGAATTAGGCATTGGATTAGGAATCAAATTAGGAAGCATAGGACTAGGATGAGGAAGATTAGGAGATGGTGTATCATCTACCAAATTCTTCACATAATCCAAAAGAGTAATAAGGCTACCACATAAATCTTTAATGAAAGTTTTGAATGTAGGAAGACTAGTATCGGTCAATTTCACAAAAGCATAAGCAAGTGCAAAATGAAGAGTCATCAACATAATGAAGTGAATGATACTCTCATAAACATCATAGGTATCGTAAAGAGATGCTAAAAGAAGGGTAATAAAGAACATGACCACACACCAAAGCATCTTAAAAATCTTCATAGTAAATGAAATGCAAGAAATATTTTTGTATTTTATTGAATATATAATGTTTTTTTTTTTTGTATTTTGAACTAAACCTAATGTAAACGGCAATCTAACACCAAAAAGAAAGAGAGTAAGCTTGTTAGGTCACCAAAATGAATAGAGGTAAAATGGATTCTCCACTATTCAGATAGAAAGGGAAGGGGAAAATATTAAGATCTATTCTCAAACCCAAATTCCCCAAGGAAGAGATCCGATTTGATCAACCAAAAAGGCTAATGCACAATTGAATCAATTTATGGAAAAGAGTAGGAAGAGAGAGAGTAAATCCAATATTTCCCTATGAATGGAATTTATGCTTGGAAAATGAAATAATTCAAATACAACTACTAACCTCAAAATTAGGGCAGATCTAGAAAATGTTGAATTCTGGTGTCTTTGTACACTTTCGGGAAAATCTAAAACCTATCCTGGACTGGAAATGTCGAGACAAAGAAAACCCAAAAATCTTTCCTCAAGATGGCTCAGCTTGGGTTTGACCCTCATAAAAGGTCAAATACCACATTCTTTATTTGAAGTCCGATTTGAATTATGTTCGCAGATCCTAAAAGTTTGCCGAAAAGGGTATCCAAAATCCCTCTTAGATCTGAAACTCCGCACCTGTACCTGCAAGAAAATGGGGGGTTTTGTTGTATGGGGGGTTTGTCTTGGTCAAACCCCAGTTTGGAATCAACCTTAATATTGAAATTGAAATGGAGAAGGCTAGCAAGTAGTAGAAAAGGATCTAACAATGAAGCTATGCAATTCAATAGATATGCAATTGTATTTGAAATGTAAACAAGTATATTGATATGAAAGCTTGAACAAAATAATAAATGTAAATCAAACCTCCATGGTTGTATGCTTGGAATTCACCTTGGTAAGAGAATGAAATGGATCTTGAAGATGAACAAAGGATCTTGAAGGAAGATCACACCATCATGATGGCTAGATCTAGGGTTTGAATGATAAATCTCGAATGCTTGAATCCTTGATCTTCAATGGAGAACTTGGATGGAGAAGAAGACTTGAATGCTTGAATGGATGCTTGCTTGATCACCTTGAGAACTTGAGAGCTTTGAGAGCTTGAAAACTTGATTGAGAGATATGTTCTCACAAAACTTGATGATGAAAATGAGAGAGGAAGGCCTCCTTTTATAGTGATCCAGGGCACACTCCTCTAGATGGGCCACCTTGGAGAATTAAATCCCAATTAGGTCCTCACCTTTAGAAAATATACCTAGATTAAATGCAATTAAAGGATTTACCATCCTGAAACATGAAATGGCTGACCCAGAAGCGAGAAAATAAATCTCCCAAAAGCTCGAAGCCCGGAGATTCTAGAATTTGAAATTTTGGAGGAAGGGATCACTGTCGAGGTTGACCCTGACCTAGTCAGGGTCAACCTAAGACCTTGACCTAGTTAAATTTGACCTAATACCTTGACCTAGTTAGGGTCAACCTAAGACATTGACCCTGATCCTAAGTTGACTCAGAATCAAGTCAAGAGGTCCCAGGGATGTCCAGAAACCTAGAATTGATGCTAGAATAGGATAGAATGTCAGGAATAGACATAAAATCCTATGATTACTGAGATGAAGCCCAGGAGGATCCATATCTAAATCCTACCTAGAAAATAGAGCTATGGAAGAGTGAAATTCAAGAGAATCCTTAAGATCCTATCCCTAATTTCACTTAGGATGAAGCAGAAAAGAAGTGGAAAGCGGGGAGAAAGCCAGATCAAAGCAAAGATCAATTCAAGGCATCCAATATGACCCCAAACCACTTACTTGGAGGGCTAAATGCTCTTAACATGGAAGTGCTTCCATTTTAAGACGATACATTAATATTCAAATATTAATAACAACTATCTAATGGATCTAAACAAAACAATTTATTTAATTAAATTAATTCACTTATGATCAATATAAATCCAACCTTTTAGAGGAAAATCATATTGCAATCCAAGAAAGTCAATATAGGCAACTAAGGCTAATAAATTTAGAAGTTACTTAATCTTGCACAAAAGTCAAATTTCAACAATATCATTAATTAGGAAAAATCAGATTTCATTTGGGTTTTCAAACTTGACAACTAAATTTGTTTGAAGGAGAGATTGAAATCCAAGGGTTGTGTTTATCTATAAAAGTCTCTTATCTTATGTCATTATTATTTTCTAAAAGGTTGCCTACTAATGTTTTATTTATCTGTTTCTTCCTCAGATTTGCATTGGAGTTTTTAAGAGGACTCCATTAATGGAGTTTGAATCTCCTCAAGAGTATTATATTTTTTTAATTTTTTTTGAAGCATCACAAGCTTGACTGATTACAATCATATATATGAGATTTTGACATATATGTAAGCTAGCTTAGATTTTTTTTTTTTCTAACTTTAAATCTTTATTGAAGTACTATAGTTTCTTTTTTTTTTTTAAATTAAAATTGATGCAAAAGTTCTCTATTTTGATTCTCTAAATCACGGTGAAATATTAAATATGTTGTATTTATACAAACCAAAACATACACACACACACACACACAGATATATATATATATAATGTCTATCATCAATTTAAAGAAAAGACACAGAGGTTTAATTTTATATATATATTTGGCTTCAATAAAAAATTACATAGTGCATTATATTTTTTTATTGGCCGAAGCCTGTTTGAGCATGCGGTTAAAAGGCGGTGGGGGTTTGGGTTTGGTGCAGCCACCATAGGGCTGTGCACCCAATGAATATGGGTACGGGGGAGGGTAGAGCGGGTGGAGCCCGCTCCCCTCTCCCAAACCATAGTTTTGATAATATAAAACTTCTTTTTTTTGCATTACTTTTTCTTAAAAAAATTATTTTATTAGCCGAAGCCTGTTTGAGCATGCAGTTAAAAGGCGGTGGGGGTTTGGGTTTGGTGCAGCCCCCATAGGGCTGTGCACCCAATGAGTATGGGTGCAGGGGAGGGTAGAGCGGGTGGAGCCCGCTCCCCTCTCCCAAACCATAGTTTTGATAATATAAAACTTCTTTTTTTTGCATTACTTTTTGTTAAAAAAAATATTTTATTTAAAATTTGTTTTAAATGAAACTTTGTAAATTCCATATTATTTAATATAGTTTCAATATTAAATAATAAGCAGTTAGGAATAAATATAAAAAGATAAATAATTTAATTAATATTAAAATAATATATCTAAATATATAATTGATAATATTAAATACTATAAGCATAATTTTGTAATAAAACTCTATTGTAGGATAAATAAAATTTGTAAAATAAATATAATCATTTATAAAAATATATAAGTTATAGAGTTATAACTATTTATATAAATTATATATTTATAAAGGGGGATAAGACATAGTTTTAATAGGATCAATATTGAATTAACTTAGTTAAAGCAATTTGATGTAAGATTAATTTTGAGCAATTCTTTAGGTAATTAGCATAACAAAAGGGTTTGGATGATGCCTTAAAGTTATCTATATGCTAGGATGCAATTTAATCCATTGAATTAGTTTGTTCTCAAAATGCAAATTTCTTACATGCTTTGGCTTATGTTTTTATTAAACTTGTTTATTTAGTCTAGAATACAATTTTGACTATAACTCCTTTAAAATTATAAGTTCAAGTCTATCTTTTAAAATTTTAGTTGCAAAAAGGAAAACAAATTATTTGACTTAAGAATTAACAATTTTCTAATCCTTTCAACAATTTGCAACTTTAAACAAGTTCTAATAAAAGATCTATGAAAAATATACTTTCTTACTTGACCTATTTTGAGGTCTTAAAAATGAGACTAACATAACTACTCTAATTTCCTTTAAAGAAGGTTGATCATTATTTAACTTAAGAAAATATTCATTATTAACTTGATTTACTTGCAAGTAAGTGAAAATTGGATTAACTTGATACATCTATCATTTAGATAATGATTCTTAGGAAATAAATTTAAACTCAAGAATCATTGAAGCTACAACAAAAAAAAATATAAATAAATGAGAACCCTTTATATATCAAAATAGGGCTTTTACATAATTTCCTAGGAACCAAGTTCCCTTACATCTTGAAAAACTTTATAAGGCCAAAAGGCTAGAATGAACACAAGATAACAAAATAGGGAAATTTTCAACAAGCTCCCATGGCCTCCTTGATTTTAAGCTAGATCCTGCAACAAAACCTATTTTCAACCATGAAAGCTCACCTCCCAACCTAGACATGGATAAACTGGAAAAGTGCACCAAGCAGGAAAAGTTACAAAACTAGAAGACAAAGATGGAAAATCTTAAAATGTGAGAAGATGAAAATGTCAGAGCTTATTCTAGAGGGTTTTCAAAGTTGTTACAGGAATCAAAAATTTAGGAGGCACTGATACTAAAGAAGAGGTCATCACAAAGAGTATGATATCTTTGACACCTATTTACAAGACCAAAGTGAAGATGATTGAGGAGATCATTCTATTGACTTAGGGATTCAATAAAGAGATGTTGATATCTAAGTTAACTACCTTTGAGGTGGAAGAATTATAGGATTTATACTTACCTAAGATAGAAAATGCATTCAAAATATGGATGAACTTGTTGCTCTGATCGCAAGAAATGATAAAAGAGGTGAGGGTAAATTTGAAGGAAAATTAACTCTAAATGTGTTTCTTAAAATAAAGCTGGTCACTTTGCATCTATATGTCCTACAAGGGTCTCTAAATATAAATCTAAGTTCACTAGGTCATATTTCTATGATGAGGAATGCTATTATGCTAGTGAAGGTGTTTTCGATGATGATTTAATAGTAGATGAGATTGGGTTTGTAGCTATAAAGGATAATGAACCTATTCATGAATAAAAAGCCTTAGTATCACATATTGAAAAGAAATTTGAATTTGTCATTGATAGTGGATGCTCACATCACATGACTGGTGATAAAAATAGGTTTGTTCAGCTTAAAATACATCATGGCAGAGTTTTTAGATTTGGAAATAATACTCCTAAACTGATTGTTGGAGCAGGATCTATTTCTCTAGATGGAAAAATAACATTGATAATGTATTACTTGTTGATGGACTTAAGCATAACCTTTTGAGTGTTGTACAACTTATTGATAAAGGTTATCAGTTACAGTTCAGTAATGGATCCTGCACTATCAGAGGACAAAATGGAAACTTGATTGCATCAGGAACAAAGACAAGAGGTAATGTTTTTCAGTTGAATATCGCTAATGCAAAAAACAATTATGCTCAGATTGATAAAAGTTGGCTATGGCGTAGAATATTTTGTCATGTGAATTTTGATAATATTATGAAGGAAAGTAACATCAACATAGTTAGGGACTTACCAAAATTGGTGAAGCCTCTAACACCTTGTGCAGAGAATGTGTAATGGGAAAGAGAAAAAAGGGGAGTTTCTAGAGCAAGTCATACATTGCCAAAGGGAAGCTAGATCTGGTGCATACAAATCTCTATGGTCCTACAAGGACTAGATCATTTTATGGTGAAATGTATTTCCTACTATTTTTTGATGATCATTCTAGAATAATGTGGGTTTCTTTTCTTAAAGAAAAATTACAGGAATTTGGCAAGTTCAATATCTCCAAGGAAAAAGTAAAGATTGAATCAACTCTTAAGATAAGATTTTTAAGGTTAGACAATGGATGAGAGTTTACATCTTCTATATTTAATTCATACTACAAAGAACATGGGATATGCAGGAAGACTTCTGCTCCTAGGACTCTACAAAAGAATGGGATTGCAGAAAGAAGGAACATAACTATATTGGATGCATCTAGAATAATGATGATTGAAGGAAATGTATTGCATGTGCATTGGAGAGAAGCAATCAAATTGCAGTTTACACTTTGAACAGGGTTCAAATCAGGGAAGGTAATACAAAAAAACCTTATGAAATTTGGTTTGGCTATGCTCCTACTGTGCGATATTTCAGAATCTTTGGTAGCAAATATTTTATCAAAAGAGATGATGAGGTAGGTAAGTTTGATTCAAGAAGTGATGAAGGCATCTTTCTTGGTTATTCTACTAAAAGTAAATATTACAGATGTTTCAACTTGAGATTGAGGAAGATGGTTTAGAGTATTAATGTAAGAATTGATGACAAGTTTCAAGTTCAAGAAATAATTTGTGATCAAAACTCAGAAAAGACTATTGAAGAAGAATATTTGATTGAATTTGACAATAACAGGCAAATATGTGTAAGTGAACAATCTGAAGCTCCTAAAACTCCAAGGTATGTACCAAGAAATCATCTTGAAGATCATATTATTGGTGATAGGAATAGAGGCTTGTTAATTAGGTCTAAGGATAGAGAGGAATTATGTCTGATTTCACAAGTGAAACCTAGAACTACTAGTGAGGCCTGCAAAGATGAATCATGGGTTACTGCAATGAAACAATAATTGGATCAGATAATAAAGAGAAAAAACTGGGAACTAGTTTCTAGACCTGAAGGAAAGAATGTTATTGAAACTACATGGGTATTCAGAAATAAAATGAATGAAGAGGGAACAATTATAAGGAACGAAGCAAGATTGGTCTATAAAGGCTACTCGCAAAAAGACATAATAGACTTTGAAGAGACTTTTGCACATGTGGCTAGGTTGGAGGTAGTAAGATTATTTCTTTCCTTTGCTACCTACAAGGACTTCAAAATGTATCAGATGGATGTGAAATCTGCATTCTTGAATGGTGATCTAGAAGAAGAGGTCTACATTGAGCAGTTTGATGGTTTTCCCTTGACAGATAACAAATAGAAGGTTTGCAAGCTGAAGAAGGCTCTATATGGATTGAAGAAATCCCCTAGAGCTTGGTATGCATGACTTAATAGGTATTTATTAAATCTTGGTTTTTATATCTGAGAACTAGCAAGGATGGAATCCTGATCATAGAATTATTTGTGGATGATATTATCTTCGAGGGAAATGATGAAATGAGCAATAAATTTTCTAAAGAAATGAAAGATGAATTTGAGATGTCTATGATTAGTGAAATGAAGTTCTTTCTTGGTTTACAAATAACATAAAGTAAACATGAAATTTTCATTTCTCAAACCAAGTATCTCAAGGAGTTACTCAAAAGGTTTGGCATGGAATATTGCAAACCTGTTGGAACACCTATGATTATTGGATGCAAGTTTACTACAAATGATGAAACTCAAATTTTATATCAAACAAAATATAGATCCATGATTGGAGGATTACAATATTTAACACATACAAGACCAAATATGGCAAATGCATTTGGAATTATTGTGAGCTTTCAAGAAGATCCAAAAGAAACTCACTATATTGCAGTAAAAAGGATAGTTAGGTATTTGAAAGGTACATGGGAATTTGGGGTGTGGTATGATAATTTAGACAACTTTACCCTCCATGCATACATTGATGCAAATTGGGTAGGATGTATTGATGATAGTAAGAGAACTAGTGGTGGTGCATTGTTCCTTGGGAAGAGGTTAGTCTCTTGGTTAAGAAAGAAAAAGGATTGTGTTTCTCAATCTACTATTGAATCAAAATATGTGGCAACTTCTTTAAACTTTTCACAGGTTATTTGGATGAAGCAAATGTTGAATGATATTGGAATAATCTTTGAAGAACCATTTTTGATTCATTGTGACAATAAAAGAAAAATCAATGTATCAAAGAATCTTTTTATGCACTTGTTGTCAATCAGGAATGCACCTCTAGCTTGATTGAAAATCTAGCCTTCCTGTTGAAACATGGAAATGAAATCTTTGTGGAAAAGAGAACGAATCTCCAGATTCTAGGCTGGTTCCTGTAGATTTGGAATATCACCTAAAACTGAACTTTTAAAACTCAGAGAAAAAGGTAGAAGTATTACTAAAAATGAAAACTAACTAACAGGTGATACACCAAAATGGATGCAGATTTCTCATAATCACAAATCTATATCTATCAAACACACGCCACTAAATTCTGCAATAACATTCACTTCACAACACCTAGGATGACCTGGAATTCATTACTAGGGTTTGCACCACTAATGGTAATGAATCAGCCAACGGACAAGTAATTTCTGCAAAAGGTTTATTCTATAAAACTTTAGAATAGGAATTTTATAATAATTCACTAATCTATGCTTGCAAGAAACAAAACACTTAAATGCAGAAAAATTGGAAGGATTGATAGCAAAACTTAGAAAAATATAGGAATAATAGAGGCCAGCTTTATTATCTTCAGAATCTGCAAAAATGGCTACAAAATATGAGAAAAAGAGTGAAGGAACAATATGCTCACTTAACACCTCTTTTTCCTCAAACTCTGAACCCTTACAAATGAATATTGAATTCAATTTTATAGCCACTAAGGCTAATCTCAAAAATCAAACCCCCTCTTCTAAAGAGTCTCTAAACAAATAGTTAACCCTAAATTTAAGGCATGCATGATGCCAAAAACCTAAGCCTTAAAATTAAACACTCCCTTTAAAAATATCACTATTACATTAAAGAATATTGAAAAGTGCCTAAGTTATAATTAAAGACAAACCTTTAAAAAATAACTCCACTTATCAAATTCTAACTTGAAGTGTATAATTCAACCTAATTTGAAGGCCTAACATGCACTTCAATTTTAAGATCAAAATGACCCTAACTTAAAATATCTTCATTTTATTACAAGGCATGTGACTATTGATGTGTGGCATGTTGAAAGATGTCTCTGTATACTATTGTGCATTGCGGACTCCAAACTATATCAAATCTTACAAAGGCCTTTTATCTTATCTCATTTGTATTCCTCATTAGGTTTTTTTTTAATCTGAGAGGAAAACCTAGGGTTTGGGCTGCCATGTTGGTCTCTAGTTGTTTGTGTAAATCTGGAGCTTTATTTGGGCTTTTGTTCGCACTATCATTGAAGTGTAGAAGATCTGGACTTTGATTGAGAGCTCTCAACTGACTGTCGAGACTAAGCCATTAAAAAAAAAAACTAGCTAGAACGTGCAAAAAACAAAGTACTCAGCTCCTTTAGTCACGGGCTATAACATTAGGATAAAACTTAACCTTGACTGGCACTCCTTACTTGGAATCGACTTCTTTGCTGGAGGTTATGGCCTTTACTACACATAAGTATCTTTTTTTCTCTTTTGTGCTTGACTAAAATAATATATTTAGAAAAGTGAATCTACTTTCCATTTGTGTGAGAATCAGCCTATGATTTGATGCTTGAGAAACTTCCATTTATTCCAATAATATAGGGCTTTTCCTTTTCCTTTTTCAAACATGTCAAAAATTATGACTGAGAGTCCAGCTTTCATCTAGCAATTGGCTAAAAGTGTCAGTTGCCTTCTATTTCTATCTGATAAGCTTTGTTTATTTATTGTGATCTCATTTCGTGAGGCACGGGCTGTGACTGTCGTGAGCTAGCTTCTATTTGACTTATTTCTCTTTGGCACTATTTTTACCGATATGCATGTTATTGAGAACTTGGGTTCCAACTTCTTCATTGCAGCTTGTAACTGCTATTTGCATGTCATAACACTACTACATTTGGGGCCAAATTTCGACAGAAGTTTTTGATGGGTAACTTTTTATTATGAATTTGGTGTTTTTTTTTTGTAATAGGCCCCGATGGTGTTGGCATTCCGATGGGTGTTTAAGTGACCATCAGAATTCTGATAGATTCAGGGTATAGATAAAAAAAAAGTGAAACAACCTCATCATTTTTATTTTGATTGGATACAAAAGGAGCGGGAGAAAAGGAGTGAAAGCTGAGCACAGGAGAAGGTATGTGATTTCTTCATCTTTCAAGCCTGTGGCATCATATTTGAATGCATTGCATTTTATTTGATCATGAATGCTCTCTAAAATGACCGCATTCTACGGGTGTCATGCCCTAGCCAGTACTTTATCTCTATTATTTGATGTTATTGGTGCTTGTGCTCAAGGATATCGATTCATTGTATTCAAATGTTTGGATTCACATTTGTTGATATTACTGGCATATATTTTTAATGATGCCATTGTATATTTTTGTCACTAAAATGACCGCATTCCACTGGTGTCGTGCCCTAGCCCATGATTTAACTCCATTATTTGATGTTATTGGTGCTTGTGCTTAAGGATATCCATTTCTTGAAATGTTTATTGTGGTTGTCAAATGGACAACCTGTGAGCTTCTAGCTAGGTGCCATTTGTATTGATAGCTTAGGGCACCAAATGTATTGTATCATTGATAGTTGAGACTTTGTTAAAAGGAAATAGGACAAAGAATAATTTTTATTTAGTTTCTATATTTTGATCCCTAAGTGGCTTACAACCCTAGAGAAGTATATGCATATTTATGGATGCGGTTGCAGGATACATAGTAGCCGATAATTCACAATAAATCCATGCATCCATTTTGAATAGCAATTAATACAAAGAAATAGGGTCCTCCAATGGCCCAATCATCCAGACCTTGACTGTCCCCTCAACCAGTGACCCTTCAAAACTGGATTATCATGCAATCAGTGAGTGATCCTTCATTCTCCTAGTCTGTCCTACATCCAAACATATTGGAAATACACAATACAATGATAACAAGTCTTTCACAATCCCCCTTCCCCCAAGGAACACTATCAACCATCCCTTCCACATAGCATTTCACTATTTTATGAGTGGATTGTGAAGGAACAGTTAACATTAATCAAGGAGCAAACTTCTCAACACATCTTGGAAACCATTGAATTCAATAATAAATGAAACCTAACACCAACACTATTCCTTCCATAGTTGCAGGATACATAGTAGTCGATAATTCACAAGAAATCAATGCATCAATTTTTTATAAGGATATCCTACTAATCAATAGGAATTTTCTTGAGATGACCAATGATTATGCATTTTGATGGCAGTGTGCTAGTTCAAAAGGATAATATAAATCTAAAACAATTTTTTCTAACTTTCTCAAACTATAAATGTGGTTAAAGGGAAAATATTATGTGGAAAACCCACAAACCAATCTAGCAAATGATTTTACATCAAATTATTTCTATATTCATTCAAGTATTGCTATGCTTTATCTACCTAACCTTTGAGCTTCATCTAGAGGAATGTGTAGCTTTAAGATAGAGTTACTTCTTGGGACTTACAATAGGGTGGAATATGATCAAGATTTGTTTAGGCTGTATCTTTGTTAGTCCCATTGTTAGGTTCTTATGGTTCATGGTCTGAATTTATTATGGTTGTGTAAGGGATTTGTAGATACTTTTTCTAACATAATTATTGAACACCATGATTGGAACAACCAGTTGTTGTCTATTGTACACATGAATCATAACTGTCAATGGTTCTTTATGTTCAAGAATTCGTTGATCAATCTTTGAGATTTATTGTCCCAGCTTTAAAAGAGTGATAAAAGATATAGTGAGTGCTATCTTTTCCAAGTGTTTTGTGGGTGCCATTATCTTCTAGGAATAATTGTTGGAACCAAATTATGTTCTTTTCCTCTAGTAAATATTGCAGACACAATCATCTTCTTGGTGAAGTGTTTCTTCCATCCCCATGAGGCACTATTGCATGGTTTCCATTCCCTTGTAGTATAGTGAACCTAATTTAATACAAGTGTGCACTATTTTGGGATCCATAATTTATGGCCCCTACACTATGGTTGTTAGCCTAAGACAAGCCTACCTTTGCATATAATAAGAGGCCAACATGAAACAAACATCCAGAAGTTAGGGGGTTGTTCCCTATCTATAATTTATTATTCAAGTGCTAAGTGATGATGGGTATATCGTGTAATTCATACCTAGTGTGTCTCTTTCTTTCTCTCCACATTTCATATTAGGAGTATATGCTATAAAATACTAATGAAAACAACTTTTGGTCAAATCTAATCAAAATTGCAATATAAAGATTAAAATAGATCTTGAAGAAATATGGGAACCATTTTTTATAGATATTGTACAACCGAAGAGAATACTCCCAAGAGGAAATGCTTCAATGTGGAACAATTGAAGGACAATGTTTTACTTTTATATGCACATCTGCAATGTTTTTGATATATTTCTGAGATAACAAAACCATAGAAAGAATAGCATATAGAAGAAGGTAAAGAATAATGATCATACTTTGAGATATTGTGGAAACTTAAAGGAAAGATTGCTTGTGGGGTTATCATGCAATCAATGAGTGATCTTTCATTCCCCTCTTCCAATGACCCTTCAAAACTCAGTTATCATGCAATCAATGAGTGATCCTTCATTCTCTTGGTCTTCCCTGCATCCAAACATATTGGAAATACACAATACAATGATAACAAGTCTTTCAAAATCCCCCTTCCCTAAAGGAACACTATCAACCATCCCTTCCACATAGAATTTCACTATTGTATGAGTGGATTGTGCAGGAATAGTTAACATCAAACAAGGAGAAAACTCCTCAACACATCTTGGAAACCATTGAATTCAATAATAAATGAAACCTAACACCAACACTATTCCTTCCATTCACTTCTACCAAGAATAAAGCATTTAATCTATTCAACATTACATATAATCATTAGAAAGTTACATTTCCTAACTGTGTAGAGGAACAGTCACGACCAAAATGATCAAAACTACTTTCACCCTTGCACAAGCTATTCCAAACTTCAAGTAAAATGAGCAATATGCTATATCAAATCATTCATATTCATAGTAACCATTCAAAGGATCATTTTTTCAATGAACCCTCTGACTGTACCCCTGTGGCAGAGAAAGGAAACCTCAAAATAGAGAAAGGAAACTTAGTAAAACCAATCTATGTCATTGTTTGTGAGGGAAAATTAGTCATGACATCAAGTATCATCTCATCATGGTCTATTCACCATGTTTCAACACCCCATTCACTCTAATCTATTCAACTTACACCATTCTTCTTCTCCGGGACTCAAAGGCTTGAAACAGTATATGTGGTAAAAATTCATGAAATACTAAAGAAGACCTGCTATTTGTCAGACAAATCTTCATTGTCCCCCACAAAAAACTAAGTAATAACTACTCTACCCTTAATTTTTTTAACAATGTACCATATTAGAAAAATTATGTTCTATCACACATGGTACGAACTCTCTTCAAACTCACAATACATTGCATGCGTAGTACAAAACTCATGAGATTCTAAAGAAGGCTTCACTCTTAATGAGTTATAAACATGCCATTGTTTTAGTTTTTCTTGTGAGTTATGATAATTTTTGTAAACATGCCATTGGTTCAATTTAGTGTATTCATTTTTGTCAAACAAATCTTCATTGTCTTCTTATTGTCTTCTTTATATACTAGCATGTATTAATTGGCTGACAAATAAAAAAGCATTTAGACAATCAGAAGACAATGAACATAATTTTAAATGCATCTAACACAATTTTTTTTTACAAAACTGAACCAATGGCGTGTTTACAACAAGGAAATAGAGTGATAATAATATGCTGGAAATTGTATTATGTTTAATACACACCAAAGGACCAGTCCCAACAATTCTTAAACATACTTTATCTGATATGATGAATTCTTAAACAATTAAGGTTGGAGTAGACATAGTTATCACACATTTTTTTGTGTGGTACAAGGAAGATTTGGCTGATTAAGAGTGAGGCCTTCTTTAGAATCTCATATAAATTTGGTTGATTAAGATGAGAAGAAAAACACAATTCATTAGTTAAATTTTTCAATTTCATGTATTTTTTCTCCTATTTATTAGGTGCATGAGTTGAAGGTTGAATGTAAGAGTCTTATAATGTTGTGTTACCTTTGGATCTCAAGTTTCTGATACTCCTATGATGATCTTTCTCAACAAGTATTTTATTCTATTGTTGTTTTTTGAATAACATATTGGGGAAATACAAAACTGTGTACTTCTACAAGACAATGAACACAAAATTGAAGCATCAAACAAGACTTGATCAAGTTGCAAGTGGAATGTGCACTCAAATAGCAAGTAATGTAGAATAACAAAATAAGTAATATGTCATGTCTACATTTTATTATTTTCTGAGATTACATCCATGTTCTATATTCATAGAATGGTAACATTGAAGGAGGGTTTGATTATCATGAATTGGTAAGTTTTTCATTATATTTATTTAACAATTAATATATATATGAAATACACTTGATGATGAGATCAGTATCATGGTTTATTTGTGTTCATCATTTTTATATAGGTTGACCTCCCTAGGGGAGTATGTGATATGGACCATGGAGGTGTGAATATGGAGAATATGGCATTGGAAGTGGAGGATCATGGAGGTGCGAATATTGAAGCTGAAGATTATGATCCCATGGAAGATGATGATGATGCGCCAAATGATGGTACTAATACATTGATCCATGACACATTTTTTGATGATGATGCACTAGATGATGATGATCAGGATGATGTTGATTTCATCCATGATATACCTCTACTTGAGAAGGTAGCCACGCCCCTTTACGAAGGCTCCCAAACAACTCTTCTCTCTGTTGTATTGTTGTTGTTGAACTTGAAGGTTATTAATGGTTTATCCAACACAATAATGTCATGTATGCTAAGGTATGTCATATATGTCATTATATTAATTAAATGGTGAAACATGTACCATAAATATTGTTATGACTTTAAAAACTTATATTTTTTTCTATAGATTGATAGGTGATTTTTTGTTACCACCATCAAATATTCTCCCTCGCTCATACCGAGAATTATGTGCCACTATGAAAGATATTAGAATAGAGTATCAAGCAATAGATGTTTGTCCCAATGATCTTATTATTTATCATAAAGAACATGAATTTGCAACAGAACGCCCTAAATGTCATACAAGTAGATATAGAATAGATCATATAACAAAAAAGATGCCTCACATGGTTCTTTGTTACATCCCCATTATACCATGTTTGCAAAGATTATTCAGGTGTAGTAGCTTGGCACAATTTATGGATTACCATGCACGCAATAGGATTCTAGATGACATTATTCAAATGCATGCAGATGGTTCTGTATTTAAGGACATAGAGGAAAAGTGGCCAAACTTTATCAAAGAACCATGAAATCTCAAGCTTTCAGTGGTAGCGGATAGTGTCAATCCATTTGGAGAGCTAAGATCTATTTGCTCTATTTGGCCTATATTTGTCATCAACAATAACATTCCTCCATGGATGTTAATAAAGAGGGAGCACATTATGTTGGCAATGATTGTTCTAGGTATTTGATCATTTAATATTTATCTACATGTAATTATAAATCTTGCATTAAAATGGTCACAATAATTATGCAATGTTGTTGTTCATTCAATTAGGTAAATATCAAGTTAAAGATATGAATGTATATATTGAGCCTCTTATTGAGGAGTTGGTGGAGTTATGGAAAGGTGTCACTATGTATGAAATCTCTAGACCAATAGGAGATAGACAATTTTAATTCCATGCAATGCTTGTATGGACAATACATGATGCCCCAGGGATAACACATTTATCTGGTATGTTATGGTGAATTCAAGTTGCACATGATAATTCTAAAAATAAAAATTAACATATTTAATCCAATTATATCATTATCTTGTAGGTCTTCAAACAAAGGTAAAATTTGCATGTCTAGTTTCTGGCCCAAAGATGAAATCTCATCATTCAAAAAGTTTAGGAAAGCAGGTGTTTGATGAGAATAGACACTTTCTCTACAAAAATCATAATTATTGAATTATTGAAAAACATCTTTTCAATGGGAAATAAGAGTACATCTAAGCCACGGAGAATGACACCTCAACTATGGAAGTTAGAATATAATAGATTTAATCGTCAAAGTACTACCGTTCTACCTAATGGTTTATGTTTGGAATTTGTATATTTTTATTATGTTTTATTTGCTGATTATGTGATTGATGATCGTGAATGTCATTAAGGAAACACTACTGAGCACCTTCCAAAGGGACAAAATTTATCCCAGATAATTTAGTAGATTTCCCTACTACAAGTAGCTGCAAATTGTGCATTTGTTTGATACTATGCATATTGGAAAGAATGTAATGGAGACATTGTGGAAGATATTGGATGGAAGGCGTGACAAAGAAAAAATTATCAAAATTTGTAGCGACATTCATGAATACAATCATGCAATGAAAAATTTCATTGAATCAAATAGAAATGGAGAATGGATTAATATAAGTGCCCTTCCTTGGTTATTAACAAAACAACAAAGTGATTCCATAAAAGAAGTCGTACAAAAAATTTGATTTCCCACAGGATTTGTTGCAAACATAAGTAGTACCATATCAAAGAAAAGTGAATTTGGGCCAGAGTTAAAAATGCATGATTGGCATACCTTCATCAAGGTAAGTCATGTTCTTTTGTATTTACAATATATTTGTAAACTGCATGTACTTCTCATTGTATTATATGAGAAAAGAATGACATGATTATTTTTATAATTGTTGCAGTACGTGCTACCCCTATCTCTCCCAGAGAACTTCAACAATAACATCAAACAAGTGATATATGATCTTGGAAAATACATGAGGTAAGTAATGATATCTGTTCAATTTGTTGTATATATTGTAAAGTCTCATGTTTATATATTTTTGTGTCTTGAATGTCTTGTAGGTGGTTGTCATCTAAAGAAATCCATAAAGCAGATATAAAATACTGGAAGAGAAGAATTCATCATTTAATGTGTGAAATGCAAAAGTGTCTACCTTCAACATTTTTCAATGCATAAGAACACTACCTCATACACCAAGTTGAGGAGATTGAAATGTGTGGACCTGTACACACTCGGTCAATGTGGATGGTTGAAAGGCACCTAAAATTTTTGAAAGCTTTGGTTCGGAAAAGAGCACATCCTAAGGGCTCTATGGTGGAAGGATATATGGTATACCAGACTATGGTGTACGTTACTGAATATCTTCCTAAGCTTGCAGCAAAGATCCATATAGATCACATTTGGGATCTCGACACCATTAGAAAATTCGAAGGGGAGTACTTGGTGGGGAAAGGTAGAATGAGGAAAGTGAGAGGTAATAAATGATAAGATGTTATTGTAGCTGTTAATTAATTCTTAATCTTCAAAATTAATTGGTTGTAAGTCATCTATTTATTTTTTGTACAGCTGCTCAAGAGTGGGATGCAATACATTTTTATATTGCAAACAATCAAGATTGGATGACGAAATGGACTGAACGATGTCATTATTTAGGTCACACATTAACATGGGAAGTTGTGTCTTCATTGGTTAATGAATGTGATGCCCAAAAGTTCGGGTCAAAACACAACCAACAAATATTTTTTTAAAAGTGAATAAGTTCCACATTTGAGATGCGGAAAGAGGATTCAACGACGAGGTCACAAAAGATTCAGGTGATCAACCTCAACAATGTTGTTTCCATAGGATGCTAGATGATATCAATATAATCGAAGAAGATCATTGATCATCTTCTCGATCGATATCGTCGATTATCGATCTAAAAAGCTTAAAGGTTATCTAACAGGAATTGAATGTTTATGGTTAACATTATTCTAAAAATAGGTTAACCATTTTCCACATTAGTAAATAACAAGGCCAATTTGGTTATTAACATTGGATTGTCAATTTAGGAAAATATTGATTATAAAATTTGATAACAACTACACCTATATTCATTTCAATAAAAGTATAAATTAATTCGATTAACGATTTCAATATACAAATTAATCGATGCACCTTTTTAACTAATTGATTAAATTAAAAGAAACATTATTTAACGATATTTATACAAGGTTTATAACTAAATTATATATATGCAATTAAATAATAATTATAATATATTAATTAATTAATATAATTATTAATTAATTAATGTACTATAATACATTAATTAACATCATATATATATATATATATATATATATATATATATATATATATATATATATATATATATATATATATATCATAAAATTAAATGACATGAAAACAAATATAAAGAAAAACAAATATTAATACAATGCTCAATAAAATCTAACTAATGTTATTAACATGACTTAATATCAAGTTAACTCAATTAAACAACATCCTAAACTAACTTATTCTACATTAACTATCTAATCTACACTACTAAACATACTCATTAAATTAATCAACCTAGGCTACCTAGAAAACTAGCCTTACTATCTATCAAATCAAACCTAATAAGGCAGCCCTACTCTAAGCTACCTAAAAACCCATCAAGTCAACCTACACACATCACCCAACCACTTATGACATTGGGGTACGCATAGGGGAGGATGAAAAAGTGTTTGAACAAACAAAATTTAATATCCAATCCATAAACCTGCGCCATATTAGCTTGGGGAAAAGGGAGTCATGAAAAGGTAGTGGGAAGTGGGTCCCACTCCCTTTCCATGACATAAAGATGTACTTCAACCAAAATTTGAATTTAAAACAAAGCATGGCCAAAAAGACCTGCGTGGGTTTTTTTGAAGACAAAAAGGTAAAGACATAAAGAAGGAGTTATATGATGTGTCAGCACTAGTACACAAGCCTGACCAATCACAAGGTTTGTAGCATAAACTATGTCTATTCATCCCTCCACATGCGCCTAGATTTGGGGAAGCTATTAAAAAAGGTAAGGGGTAAAATTATTCAATGTTATTTTATTTGTTTTATAAAATGAGGTGGCTAGATTTAATATTTTTAAATGATTGTGGTAAAGAATTTGTATGGGAATTATTTCCCCATACAAATTCCAGAGAGTTGATAAGCCTTATTTTCCTTTGTATATGAACTCTCTCCTTTGAAAGATATTCTCCTTGTTTTATTTTCTTTGCAACTATGAGATATTAATCAGCTTAATTCATTTGTTCTCTTAATGTTTTATGAAGTCCATAGAATTGAAATGATAGAGCAATATTCAATTTCTATTATAGTATGAATGTTAATTCAATGAGATAACAACAAAATAACTACTTGCTCTTTTCTTCATAGATCTTTCATTACAAGTAATAGGACTAAAAGTAAGATATGAAACACATTTAGAGATAGTTTTTCAACGATCATTACGTTTAGTTCATCATACAAGATACTATGATATTCTTATATCAATCTAAATAAGGAATTCAAAATGAAATTGCTACAATATCTAACCTGTCATTATGGATAATTCCTTTACAAAGAGAGAGTATTGTTCAATTATCGTTAGAGAGAGAGAGAGAGAGAGATTGTTTTTTTAACATGTTTGCAAGAATTCATCTTAATCATTAAGAATTCCATCTCAACTCATTTTCAAATACATCAATAAGTCTACAACATCCTAGTTTTCATCAAAGCATTGCAATCTTCAAAAGGAAACTAGATTTGCTTTACTTGAGTATCATAATCAAATACATTTGCACTCTCAAATTTACAATGAAAGATAATTTCAAACAACATGTTTACTCTCTCCTTTCCTTACAATATACATTTTACAAAGTGCTCCAATAGAGAGAATGAAAACACCATTCCTAATCCATAAAATATGCTCCTAATTCAAGGAGTGGTTTCTTCATACAAACACATCAAGGAATTGAACTCCATCAAGCTTCATTCACTTGAATCATGACTTCAATACCTGCAATGAAAATAGGATAGGAACCATGGGATGCTCACCTCCCATCCTAGGCCTCTCATGAGGCCACCCCCGAGCTTGGGGAAACCACATTAAACGGGATACATACACTCATACACAAACACAAACAAGAAAACATACAATTGCAAAACTCAAATTCCCTCAAGGGTGAAACTAAGGAATTCCAAGAATATCCTTTGTGGGGTGTGGGTGGACAACCCATGGAGACAACCATTTCATAACAAAAATAAGGCCACACATGGACCCATATATCATAATTTCATAACAAGGCTCACATGGCCAATCTTCCCTCCTTATACCCCCAATGCCCCACGGGCTAAATGCAAGGTTTCTTGGGGAAAATCACTCACCCAAGTTCATCTTTCCCCACACATGGAGGAGACTCTACACATGGAGTTGCCTCCATTCCCACACCCCCTCTTGATTTCTCTTCCCTCCCAAGGGTGAGTGAATCCAAGAGTAAACAACCCAAATCCAATTTACATGAAAAAACACATTACATTCTTGCTCTCACCATGACCAACCATGGGGAGCTAAAACACAACAAAATAAGCAAAAACAAAGCTCCTCCATGACCAACCATGGATAGCCAAAGAAAGCACATCTCATACATCTACTACAACATGAGTGAGAGCATATCCAACCTCAAGTCCAAATGCAAGATGTAGGAGTGTTGAGCCCTTATCCAAATCTCCAAGCTTTTTCCTCCTCTAACTTTTTGGAACTCTCTAAAGATAGAGAATGGGTGAACAACCCCATCCTTCCCCAAAATTCCTCTAAAAAGGGCCTCTAAACCTACCCCCACAACCTCATAAAGATGGTCCTACCAAGTACTCTGGGTCCATGATGCAAGTTGCAATTTCGTTCAAGATTGAACATGCAATTTTGGAGAGGTCAAAAAGTTAATTTTGGGCTTCTCACATCATGAAAATACCCCTAACCCATGGGTACATGGAATGGGTTAGCTAATAAAGCATAAAACCACCCCCTAAGGCCACCTTAAACCCTCTAAAACTCATGTCTAAGAATATGAACGAGAATGGGAAATGGGAACTACATTATGGGTTCCTATGGCAAAAAGGTGTGCTTAGGATTTCCCCTAGAACTCCTAGAATGTTCTCTCACACAACCACATGACATACCTTGATAACATTTAACACTAGTGTCAAGCGACACTTCATGAAATAAAATTTCATGCAAGGTATGTTCAATTGTCACAACACATAACATTAATACACACATACATTCCAGATTACTGTTACAAATAAAAATACTTAACAACGAGGCCTCAGGTCTCTTTTTAGACGTGGCCTTGGTTTAACTAGTTGCCCTACATTCAATGTGATTTCCCTGAATGTATTTCCATGGTCCTTCCACCTGCAATACCTCAATGCAGCATTAGTAATTCAAGGAAGAAAACCAATACAATAATCATATATGATATAACAATCTTAAATTTAATCATTCAATTGCATATATAATTCATAATTTAATCTGCATAATTCAATTTGAAAATTCAATAGCGTAATTCAAATGAAATCAAGATCATCCATAATCTAGTCATTAAGTTCACATAACATCATATATAATATAATCTAACATGATCAAATCCAAATCCACTCATCATGGATTCCATAGACAGAGTCAACAAAATAAATAGTCTAATGAGTCCATCATAATATAACAGTAGTTGACTAAGTCCAAGTATCTCCAAAAAAACATAATAAAAAAGAAAGGCTAAATCTATAAATCAGGATCACTATGTGGGCCGAAGGTGGGCCTCACAATGAAGCTCATCGTAACGGAGATCCAAATGTTACGCAAAGGGAAATAGATTTAGCACATGGTTTAAGAGATTTCTAGGTACGTATAAATTTGTTAATCACTCGTACGTTTATGAACTCTTGATGCATTAATTTATACATGTTTTACATATTTTTTCAAGTCAAACACCACAAGGCTATGTTTTGCAATAGTCATAAATTTTGCATCAAAAAGTTGGATGACACAAAGAAAACTTGTGATTTTGAGATAAGTGCAATCTTTTAGGTGACTAATATTTCATCTAGAAATGACTTACATCCTCGAGAGTTTGAAAATTGATACTACAGAATTTTGGATGATATACTTGAGTGTGACTTTAATTCCTTCATATTAGTTCTCTTTGTCATCAGATGGCATAGGCTGCGACTTAATCAAAATGATCCCGATAGAACTATTATTGAACATGACAATGGATTTCCAATGATTAATACAAGGTGGTTTGAGCCAGTTGGGGATGAGCCCTATGTTCTTCCAAGCCAATGTGAGCAGGTATTTTACTCAGAGGTTCCACATAAATCGGGTTGGTCATTTGTTGTTAGACATGATCCAAGAGGAAGGCCAATGAGGTATAATGCGATGGAAGAAGAAGATTGCGAACAACTAGAAGATGGTGTAGATGATGATCACGAACAACAGTTAGTCGATGATGTTCCTAACGTAACTTTTCTTGAAGAAGAACATTATGATGATGATGATGCTACTAATGATGATGATGATGATGATGATGATGATGATGATGTTGGTGTTGATGATGATGATGATGATGTTGTTGTTGCTGATGATGATGATGATAATGATGATGATGATCAAGATGATCATGATGTTGTTGTTGATGTCGATGATGATGATGATGAAAATGATGGTGGTGGTGATGATGTCGATGTCAATAATGATCATGGTGATTATTTGGATGAAGAAGAAGAAGAAGAAATGTATAGTTACGTGATCACTGCTTAATCTATTTAATATTGATTTCTTGATAGAAATGTGCAGTTATGCAATCAATTCTTAATCTAATTAATTCATGATGTACTTACTATGGGATGCTTATGGTTTTTAATGTACTTACTATGTAGTTTTGAGTATATGTATCATGAATTTTTTAGCTAACATTATATAATTGAATTACATATGTATGTACCCGGACCCCTTTCACGAGCATCCCACACAGTCTCATGGATCGACAGGTATAAGTCAATACACCCTATAGAGATTAATGCATTTCACAATTTGCAAAATATCTCACATTATTTGCTATCTCTCTCATTTGATGGAGTGCAGGTAGCAGAAAATAGGTATTTGTCAGATGTGTCTTCCTCGAGCGAAGAAAGTGAGTCATTTAGTATGTTTGAATTAGGAAGATCAACTAGAGGTCAAAAGACTAGAAGGAAATTCAATAAACACATGAAATTTTTCCTTGCTCAAGGGGGGTCATGTTCTTATGATGATGAGAGAAAAGGTGACATCAAGGTTCCCTCTAGGTACCAAAATCTACAAAAACAATGGGTCCCCAAGGAACTTCCTCCAATAAACATTGATTTTAGTGTTAAAGGCAAGATATATCGTATTGCACCATCGTCAATACATGGTTTGGGCATATTTTCCATGGATGGCATAAAGGTCTCTTACAACAAAGTTGTTGAATCGATGGAGTATGTTGGACCTTGTTACAATTACAAAATTTGGTTGTGAATTGTTCAATATAAAAAAAGTATGCGTAGGTATGCACTCTCAGCAAATTATATTTAGTAAAAAGACAATGAGGAAAGTAAAAGAGTGGCTATATACATTGACGGAAGGCCAAAAGAATCAGGTAATATTATAGGTTTTATAAATAGCACGCGACCTCTGTCAACTATTAAGCAACCCAATTGTATATTTGAGGCATGCGAGGGAAATCATGTATTTGTATATTCGATAAAATCAATAAGTGCAGGGGAAGAGCTGCTTATTGATTACAATTTGAATCACATAGATACAAATGATGTCACTATCATTAGGGTGTAGGTACATACTATGTACCATTAAATAATTGATTTTTTTTGCCAACCACATTTAGAAAGTCTCCTCACCATCCACCTCATCTCCATCATCATCTTCTAATGAAATTTATTAATGTAGTCCTTTCTAATTATTGGTTAACTTTAAATAATAACACAAGACCACAATATGGAGGAACCACGTAGTGGGAACAATGATGATCATGCATGCACTTCTTCCCAATAGGTAAACCTCTTTGTTATTGTACAACAAATTAGATAGAAGAAAAATGTTAAATAAAGTTTTTTATTATATTCTTTTTATCACTGTTTCAGATTAATTCTAATAGTATTAGTAATATTGTTGTCACAATTAGGTGGTCAGTAGAGAAAGGGAAAGGAACCCATAGTCCTTGAAGAGGAGTCCTTTGATGAGGACCTAGTTGTTGATTCGGGTGCTTGTGATGAGCCGGCCTCTACAATTAAAAAATGCCTCCACAAAATTGGAAAAAGATTGGCTGAATTGGCATCTATATTCCCTCTGACTCTTGAGTCACAAAAGAGGGCAACTAAATTAATGCACCTATCTCAAAATTACCAAGTATTAATGTAAATTTTAATTATAACAAAAATTCAATAATAGTTTTTATGTTATAGTAGTATTTTATGTCATTAAACAATAAGTGGATGTGTTGCTTTTACAACTTTTTTTGCGTAATTTTGATCCTCATGGCCATGATGAGGGTACTGCAGCTGGTTCAGGTAGATCGCATGTTGGACTATATATTTTTTTTACTCTCTAACAATATTTTCCATGCTAATCACTGGTTTTGTTATGCTCTAACAATCTTATTCTTCAGCACGTGTCAATGATCATTTACTATCACCACCTCATATGATGGTAGGCTCAGATGTACTACATCTTGCAATGTCAGCAACATGTAGCATGGCCATAGATGCCATGGCACCACCTACTCGTACACAAATTTTATTTTCTCTATCATTCTATATATGTTTATTTCCCTTGAAGTGTTCTTTCTTAGGGCCATTTCGTAATGGATTCAATTTATGCAATAGGGGATGCAACACTTGATGGTGATTTTCCTGGATGTACTAGTATTTCTAGGACATGAATGGTGAAGGATTGCATATTTCTTGTGAGTGAAGAAGAAGGAGTTCCCTTGAAAATAGCAAAACTTCTAGGTACTTTAAAGATTGGACCTTTCTTTTACTATACAATTGTATGTTAATTAAACCTTGCATTCAATATGAGAAGCTTACATCTATTGTATTCTTATTTTATACTATTATATCCTTCGACTAATGATCCCATGATTATTTTGTAGGGAATGATGTTTTTTATAGTAAACTTAATGACGAGTGTTTGCAGATATTCAGGCCCACCATCTGTACAGGGTGGAACATCATATCCAAACTAAAACCCCAATCCACTATTTTGATTTCATATCATAGCTAGGATAGTTATCATTACATCTATTTTTTAATCTAACACTATTTTCTTTCTTAAAAGGTGGAAAACCCAAAATCAAAAGTTAAAGGATGATCTCATAGAGAGTATGAAAAACTTTTTTGGACCTTGTGCATTTGAGAAGGGTAAGCTCCTTCAAAGAGTCGGGATATGTTTGAGGTATATTAAGGACCAGTACATGTGTACATTAACTAAAAACCCACATTACCAACGCCCCCCTTGCATTCTTGATTTAGAGTGGAAATCTCTTATTTTGGATGCAAATGAGAAAAGTGAAGTAAAAAAAGGAAATACACCACTAGAGAACAGAAGAAGGTATATGATGCTATTAAGAATGTAATTGTGTACTAAATACTCTTCATATTTATATGAACTAACATATTTCAATCTCTTCATAGATTGCCTAACACATCAAAGGCAACAAAGGAAAGATTGCAAAAGTACGGGCAACACAAGCTAGGCTGTAGCGGTTATTCAAAACTTGCTGCATGAGTTGTAAGTGTTAATATTGTCAGAATTGAATGAGGAAAAATACAATTTGTAGATGCCTTTTAACACTGAAAATAATTCCTTGATCTTTAAATATTTATTTATAATTTGAAATCTTTTTTTGTTTTGATGAAACAATAAAATAAAATTTGATGATACCAAGCAAAAATGCAAAGCGCAGAGTTTAATGTAAGTCTCACAGAAGAGGACAAGAGAATTGGCTTCCAACAAGGCTATAAAGTCATGGCAGAAAGAATAAGAAGTGCACAAGGTTCTACTGATGGATCCGTCGCGGTAAGTAAGCTAAATAGATGATATTTCAAATTTAATTATTTACCAATTAGTTTATTTGATGTTAAGTTCCAACATAAAGTGATTAAATTGTTTTTAAGTAAGAAAACAATGATAACATGAATGCATATGAAATTAAAATGCAACCTGCCGATTCTTTTCGTACACAACCTATGCGTGTTGATGACAATGAGGATGTGCATCACAGTAATACAAGTAAACATCTTAAATTGATTGGTGTAGTAATACAAATTTAATTGCAATTGGTGTTTGGATTAATGTAACAATTTGTATTGCAGTTGTAGAGAGTGTAGAGGTCGTTGTTAATGAGCAGGTTGAGGTTGAGGCCGAGGCCAGACAAACTAACCTCGATGTTGATGATGTGACTAGATCAGGTAAAGAGCTATATGATTATGGCCTGTAAAGTACTGGAATAATTTAATATTTTTTTAATATTTTTAATTATAATAAAATGTTTTTAATTTAACCCTTTTATATGTTATTGCAGATGACCCCCCTTTGCATCAAAAGAGAACTAGGTGTGCATTGAGATCTAATGAGAGGGTAGATGATCATCATGATGATATTGATACTCCTCTTAATGATTACTTCTTAAAAACTAGAAATCAAAAGAAAAAAAGAAATGATTATCATCTATGCACCTTAATTGATAATGACTGATTTTTATATGCCAATGAATTTAATTATGTTGTATTGAATGTTCATAAATTTTATAATGTGTTAATGAATGTTATCGTGTGATAATTAATGAATGTCACATTTTATTAATGTGTGAATGAATGTTAATGAATGTTATCGTGTGATAATTAATGAATGTTACATTTTATTAATGGATGAAATAATGAATGAATGTTATATGTTAACGGGGAATTTAGAGTGATGTTAGGGGGGGGGGGGCAAATCAGCTTCCACCTTCATGTGGTTGGCCCTGTTTAGTAAAGAATATAAAACTATTCTCAAAACAAAGTGAAGCTCCATAAGTTTGTTCCTTATATAGGGTCTCAAGTGTAGCCTTTATCCCACTCTCAACATTGCAAGGCTTCAAGTGGTGTTCTGAGATTGGTTTCTCCATCTCCCACTGACATCTTATCTTTCTCCTAAGAACTCTCACTGAGCTTTGATACATGGATGAGAAGAAGATGTCCCTTACAGGGTGCACATATATAATATGGTAGATCTAGGGAACAAATATACTACAACATAGATTGAGTCAACTTGAATCTATAGTTTCTTCATTCACAATGAAAATTCAAATTACAAGCCATATTTTAGATTTAATATTCATCTTCATCTTTATCATGATCATAGCCATCATGGTCAGCATTTAGTACAACTTCATTTGAACCACACTCCATGTCAGGTACCATTATAAGGCATGGAGTATGGTCATACCCATGTTACCATAATAATGAGTTATCCTATAAAATTATGAATAAAATACCTTGTGTATCATATTTATAATACTGTAGGTGCACCTGAGATTGGCCCAGGCACCCAAGTTCCTACCAAAGGAACCCAAGTCGAACCCAGAGGAGAACAAAAGTAGAACTGGAACCCAACCTCAAACAAAGATCCGGATAACTTGGTTTTTTTCTAATTCAAGTTTATTTCTGAATTCTTCTCTCATTCCAACCTGATTATTCCATATTTTGTTTTCCAATTTTCCTTCTTCCTCACTCCAAATTATGTTATGTTTCTATTTCCTTTTACTAATTGTGCTATTTCAAGGATCATCGCCCATGACTTGGTTAAGATGATGAATGTTGTCAATGCCTTTATTACCAAGGAATCACCGCCCGCCATTAATGAATATTAATTATCATTGTTTCCTAAGGGTAATCATTATTTGTGTATGTTGATCACCCAAGTCTTTGGTTGTGATTTGCATGTTGTGAGGTTTGTCAGAAGTGGCGGTATGACATGCTGGTTGGATTATAACATATTGACACTTACACCATGAAGAAGACAAATGATTAAACAGAAAGAGAGGACCAACTGAACCATCTTGTGGTTAGTCTATATCACATTGAGAAACAACATCAAGACTCGAGAATCAAAACAATAAAAAATTTCTTCAAGACCACGAATGATCAACAACATTCCATCAGAAAACAAAACACTAATCTATCTTATCATTAAGCCATAAAATATGTCTTTAAAGTTTAGAAGCATCACAAAAAATTTCAAGAAACATAGTACTATCCAAAATATGTCTTTAAAGTTTATTTCTAATGATTATGATGATGTTGATGTTGATATCTATAATTTATTTCACTTAATGATGCTTGCCTAGATTGAATTTTGAATTGCCAGGCTGGAGAACGCTTTCAAAGTTTAGGGTATGTTCTACATGATACTCTTAGTTACAGCTCAAATGCAACTCAACATATTTTTGATGCTGGGAAACCCACTATAGAAACTCATCCGTAGGTGAAATTTAATGTTGTGAATCTTGGAAATGTTAATGTTATTACTTTTCCTCACGTTTCATATTTGTGAACATTTTTCTTGGCACTATCTTATTTTTCAATTCCTATATTTGCAGATGTTTAGATTATTAACTTAAGCATTACATGTCTATGTTCAAATTTTATTCTAACACTATATTATATCTTATTCTTATTACAATGTTCTTTTTTGTGGGGCAGGAGGTCAATCTTCATTGTCTTCATTGTGGGGGATAGTGAAGATTTCTCTAACAAATAGCAGGTCTTCTTTGGTATCTTATAAAAATATGCTAAACTGATAAAGGTGTTATGGGTATTTAATCTATAATTACTAATAGATTAAGCATATTATTACTATGCTTAATGTTCCATTTAAATTCATTTAACACAAAAAACAAATTTACAAAACTGAACCAATGGCATGTTTACAACAAAGATGTGTTGAAGAGTTTGCTCCTTGTTTAATGTTAACTATTCCTACACAATCCACTCATACAACAGTGAAATGCTATGTGGAAGGGATGGTTGATAGTGTTCCTTGAGGGAAGGGGGATTGTGAAAGACTTTTTATCATTGTATTGTGTATTTCCAATATGTTTGGATGCAGGGCAGACGAGGAGAATGAAGGATCACTCACTGATTGCATGATAACCCAATTTTGAAGGGTCACTGGTTGAGGGGACAGTCAAGGTTTGGATGATTGGGCCATTGGAGGGCCCTATTTCTTTGCATTAATTTCTATTCAAATTGGATGCATAGATTTCTTGTGAATTATCAACTACTATGTATCTTGCAACTGCATCTGTAAATCTACATATACTTCTCTAGGGTTGTAAGCCACTTAGAGATCAAAATAGAGAAACTAAATCAAAATTGTTCTTTGTCCTATTTCCTTTTTAAAAATTCTCAACTATCAATGATACAATACATTTGATGCCCTAAGCTATCAATACAAATGATGCCTACCTAGAAGCTCACGGGCTATCCATTTGATAACCACAGTCAACATTTTTTAAAAAATGGATATCCTTGAGCACAAGAACCAATAACATCAAATAATGGAGTTAAATCACTGGCTAGGGCATGACACCAGTAGAATGAAATCATTTCAATGATAGAAATATACAATGGCATCATTACATGTGCTAGTAATATCAACAAATGTGAATCCAAACATTTGAAAACCAATGGCATGTTTACAACAAAGGTCTAATAGAACTCCCAACAATTCTTAAACATATGTTATCTGATATGATGAATTCTTAAACAATTAAGGTTGGAGTAGACATAGTTATCACACATTTTTTTGTGTGGTACAAGGAAGATTTAGCTAGGTCAAATCTTTCTTCGTGCTAGCAGTCTATAGTATTAGACCTTTATTAACAATTGATCATATCAGATAACTAGTATGTTTAAGAATTGTTGGGACTGGTTCTTTGGCATGTATTAAATAGAATAGAATTTTCAGAATATTATTATCATTATATTTCTTTGTTGTAAACATGCCATTGGTTCAGTTTTGTAACTTCACTGTTGTATGAGTGTATTGTACAGGAACAGTTAACATTAAACAAGGAGAAAACTCCTCAACACATCTTGGAAACCATTGAATTCAATAATAAATGAAACCTAACACCAACACTATTCCTTCCATTCACTTCTACCAAGAATAAAGCATTTAACCCATTCAACATTACATATAATCATTAGACAGTTACATTTTCTGACTGTGTAGAGGAACAGTCATGACCAAAATGATCAAAACTACTATCACCCTTGCACAAGCTATTCCAAACTTCAATTAAAATGAGAAATATGATATATCGAATCATTCATATTCATAGTAACCATTCAAAGGATCATTTTTTCAATTAACCCTCTGATTGTACCCCTACGGCAAAGAAAGGAAACCTCAAAATAGAGAAAGGAAACTTAGTAAAATCAGTCTATGTCATTGTTTGTGAGGGTGCAGTCATGATAAGTGCCTCTCAAACCTCTCTAAACATGTAATATTATATTTAAATACTTTATTTATCTCTTCTAAACATTAACCAAATCAAACCTACATTTGAATCCACACACAATAACCCCAAAATGAAGGGTTTTATATCCTTTAATGAATCTCAGTCATTGGTAATGCATGGATAGTCAAACAAGTAGTCTCCAAATCATTCAATAAGTGATTGGATTGTATTTAATACACACCAAAGAAATAGTTGTATGAAATTGTCAATCACGTAGCATTTCACTATTGTATGAGTGGATTGTGCAAGAACAGTTAACATTAAACAAGGAGCAAACTCCTCAACACATCTTGGAAACCATTGAATTCAATAATAAATAAAACCTAACACCAACACTATTCCTTCCATTCACTTCTACCAAGAATAAAGCATTTAATCCATTCAACATTACATATAATCATTAGACAGTTACATTTTCTGACTGTGTAGAGGAACAGTCACGACCAAAATGATCAAAACTACTATCACCCTTGCACAAGCTATTCCAAACTTCAATTAAAATGAGAAATATGATATATCAAATCATTCATATTCATAGTAACCATTCAAAGGATCATTTTTTCAATGAACCCTCTGACTGTACCCCTACGGCAAAGAAAGGAAACCTCAAAATAGAGAAAGGAAACTTAGTAAAACCAGTCTATGCTGCTGTTTATGAGCGTACAATCATGATAAGTGCCTCTCAAACCTCTCTAAACATGTAAGATTATCTTTAAATACTTTATTGATCTCTTCTAAACATTAACCAAATCAAACCTACATTTGAATCCACACACAATAACCCCAAAATGAAGGGTTTTGTATCCTTTAATGAATCTCGGTCACTAGTAATGCATGGAAAGTCAAACCAGTAGTCTCCAAATCATTCAATAAGTGACTGGATTCTATTTAATACATGCCAAAGGAACAGTTGTATGAAATTGTCAATCACGTAGCATTTCACTGTTGTATGAGTGGATTGTGCAAGAACAGTTAACATTAAACAAGGAGAAAACTCCTCAGCACATCTTGGAAACCATTGAATTCAATAATAAATGAAACCTAACACCAACACTATTCCTTCCATTCACTTCTACCAAGAATAAAGCATTTAATCCATTCAACATTACATATAATCATTAGACAGTTACATTTCCTAACTGTGTACTAGAGGAACAGTCACGACCAAAATGATCCAAACATTTCAAAATAGTGAATCGATATCCTTGAGCACAAGCACCAATAACATCAAATAATGGAGATAAAGCATGGGCTAGGGTACGACACCAGTAGAATGTGATTATTTCAGACAGCATTCATGATCAAATAAAATGCAATGCATTTGAAATTTGTGATCGAATATGATGCTAGATGCTTAAAAGATGAAGAAATCACATACATTCTCTCACGCTCAGCTTTCACTCCTTTTCTCTCACTCCTTCTCTATCCAATCGAAATAAAAATGATGAGGTCGTTTCACTTGTTTTTTGCATAGCCAAATCTTCCTTGTACGACACAAAGAACATGTCATTGGTTCAGTTTTGTAAATTTGTTTTTTGTGTAATTATTAATTGGAAGATTAAATGCAGATAACACCTTTATCAGTTTAATTAGCATGTTATTATCATATCAGATAAATTATGTTTAAGAATTGTTGGGACTGATCCTTTTGGGTGTATTAAACATAATAGAATTTTTAGCATATTATTATCATTCTATTTCTTTGTTCTAAACATGCCATTGGTTCAATTTTGTAGATTTTTTTTTTTGTGTTAAATGCATTTTTCCTGAGGGGTCTTCTTCTTAGGAGATTGATGAAGATTGTGCACCTCAAAAACCAATTCATAAGGTACCAATCATGTTTCCTATTCGCTTATATTTTTGGATTGGTAAATCTCCTTATAATTTTTATGTCATTTCTTTTGATTACTATGGATGAGATATATATCTTACATTTAACATTCAACTTCTTTACATTTTAGAACATGTAGTGTGTTGTTTGAGGATTTTACCAAATCAACTTTTAACATAAACCGAAAACACCAAACTGATATCTTGCCCTTTCAACTTGACAAAATATTTGCATTTGACCAATAACTGCAAGCAACTGAATGATAAATCCACATACATGTATCTTTGTAAAATACCTGGAACATCAAAAAGATGGCTAAGTGGTTGCTGCCATGATTTTTATCTACTGAATATGGGAAAAAAAAAAGCACCAAAAAGAATCGAATAAAAAACATGATTGGTCATTTCAGAGAGCATTCATGATCAAATAAAATGCAATGCCTTCTCTCGCGCTCGATTAGCTTTCACCCGCTCATTTTATCCCACTCATTTTCTCCACAATTGAAATAAAAATGATTTGGTTGTTTCAAAATAGTGAATCGATATCCTTGAGCACAAGCACCAATAACATCAACTATTTTGATATGTGGGTACCCTAATGTTGGCAAGAGCTCTTTTATTAATAAGATTACTTTGCAATCTTGAAGAAGCGGTATATTTTGGAAAATGAAGAGTGGAAAGATGATGATATTCCTGAGATCATGGATGGACACAATGTTGCAGATAGAATGGGAAGACATCTTTCTAGCTTGGCCCTAGATCCTTTGACAATTGGGGTAGGATCCAGACCCAAGCTAAAAAGATGTCTTCCTTTCTGTTGTGGAATATAGGTTCTGGTGCTGCAACAACGACAGACTACGATGTAGATATCACAACAGCTGAGAAACATAAATGTAGGCATCATGGTCACAATTTTTTGGAGACACAACATAATTGAGTGTTATTCCCAAATGATGCAAAGAAATCACTACTTTGCATCATTTGGGAAAACCACTCAATTATGTTGTGTCTCCAAAAAATTGTGACCATGATGCCTACATTTATGTTTCTCAGATCTTGTGTCCCAAGACCCCTTATGACCCTTTATGATCCCTAAGAATACATCTTAGAGGTCTTAAAATGTCATAAAGGGTCAAGCTTCCACCTTCATGTGGTTGGCCCTATTAAGTAGAGAATGTTAAACTATTCTTGAAACAAAGAGAAGCTCAATAATTTAAGGTCTCAGTCCATAGAGATGCTGAAAAAATGACGGGAATCAATGATGGAGAGTTTTTAGATTCTGCAAAGACATATATATAGTGGAGGCTAGATTGAGTACCAGTGCAGAGATGATGATTCAGTAACCTACATCTATAAAACCTTCACAATTATCCCTTATTTTTCCTCCACTCATTCCTCTTCTCAAAAATGGTTATCTAGAAACTTTGAATACTGTTTCTCATCCATGCATGAAATGTGCTAGTGATCGTATAAAATTACTTTAGGCCTCCAGTATTGATGAGATGTACAAGTGTAAAATGATTTTGCAAGACTGGGATCAATTTGTGCAATGTACATAAATGCAAGGTGGTGATTATTCTCAATGATCGATAGGTATAAGTCTTCTAGGCCTTAGCCAGTAGCTAGGACTAAAGATAACATAGCTCAAGAGACCATCATAGGTTGTCACTTTCTTTGGTCTATATTATTGACAAAATATTTTACCTTTCATTATCTCATCAAATCTGAGGATTTGAAAGAATTTAATAGAATATTTTCATGACAACGTATATTATTTAAGTTGGCATTGCATGAATTTATCTACTTCGTGCACTTGTAGACTATGAGGACAGCAATAAAGAAGCATCTCCTCCCATGGCCATGCTTCTTTATCATCATCCTCATAGTCTACAAGTGCGCGAAGTAGATAAATTCATGCAACGTCAACTTAAATAATATACGTTGTCATGAAAATATTCTATTAAATTATTTCAAATCCATGGATTTGATGAGCTAATGAAAGGTAAAACATTCTATCAATAATATAGACCGAAGAAAGAGACAACCTATGATGGTCTCTTGAGTTGTGTTATCTTTAATGTGCATATCCGTCACTTTTTGGACACTTTATAATTCATTTCGACAGCAGTACTATACATCTAACATCATTTCCCGTCAGAATATAGACCAACCTGTCACCTATCTAATAGATTAAATGTCAGAGAAAAATACTTTATGATAATTATTTCTACAGTAATGCTATACGTCCGACAGGGCAACCTGTCGGAGATATATTGCCCTACTGTTGCTCTTTCGACAGTTAAAATGTCAAAGATACACAATTTTTTACAGACTATTGTGACAGTAATGCTATGTCACTCACAGGTTTATCTGTTGGAAGTTGGTTGTAGATCTGTCGCTATTCCAACAGTTCTAATGTCAGAAAGGATATCTTTTCGATAGTTAGTTCCGACAGCGATTGTATATTTCTGATAGGTGTTTATGTTAGAATTCTGATAGATGGACCATAGGAAATGCCATAACAAATTTGTTATCATTTGCAATTTTTTGATGTAATGGGGTGTCGGTAAACTGACGGATATCTCTTCTATCGCTATTTCCAACACAAAAATGGTGATGGACACGTGTCGAAATGCTAACAAATTAGCATTGCAAATCTGACAAATAGCTGTCAGAATTTGACCTCAAATGTACTAGTGTAAGATGGCATTGTCTATGCATGAACTCGGTTTCCATGGTATGAACTCTGACTTCTATGCCATAAAATATGGTGTTGTGAATGTATCTTTGCTTGATTGGTACTCACGGGTTATGACCTGTTGAACTTGGGTTTTGTTTATAACTCTGTTTGATTCCATTTTTCCTGCTTTTCCTTCTTAGGTCTCTGAAATTGAAGCATTTTATCATGAGTACAATAATCAAATATGCATGTTCCAGGTTGAGACATTAATTCATCAGCTTGATTGCACATGGGTGTGCCTAGCCATTTTAGACTTGATAAAAAAATTTCACTGATGTTAACAAATTGCAACTCGATTTTTATAATAGATCTCAGGCTCGGCTTTAGCTTGAGCTTTTATTCTCTCTTTACTTGTACTCATTTTTTTGAATCACAGGCTGTGATTCTAGACTATAGCTATGGCAAGAACTCAATCCTGAGCGTGATGCTACAATCTAAAAATGTGCCGAATTTAAGCACTTACTATTTCAAATAGCTCTCAGCTTCATTTTGTTCAAGTCAAAAACCTCCATGATAAAAGCACAAACCTCCACCATGATTAAAAAAGCCTAAACAAATTCTACATTTGTAATTACAACAACCCAAATGATAGAATTTATGTTCACCAGTGACTTGAAATCAACCTTTATCTTACCAACTATTTTCAACTTGATGCCACAATGAATTTACTAATTGCAGTGACCATAACTTTTAAATTTAACAAAACCTTACCATATTCCAAGCTTGTTTTCATTATAGATTTTTTGACATTTTGGTACTGTTAATTTGAGAAATTGACTTGAGCTTAGACTCGGGTTAAAAATATCATTTCTTTATCTCTGCTATTACCTAGCTTGTTGTTAACTCTCTTTCATTAAATTAGAGCTTTCCTGTCCATTTTAGGGCCCTCTCTATTTTGCATGTTGCCTACTATTGTTGTAATGTCCAATTTCTTGATACCGCACAAATACTATGTAGATATTGCATGAATCTTGTATAAAATTTAGAATTTATTGAGCTGTCATACTCACTGTTTGCTTGATCTCTTCTCTATTGAATACACACTAAAATATCAAATAAAGGGTTGTTTATTGAGCTTATACTTGTTATTTGCAATCTCACCAGTCTTTATGCATTTGGAAACCAATACAATATTGTTATCTTTATGCACTGCTACTATGCAAAATTGTACTTTTTCCCCTTCTCTTTTCAAAGATATTAGTCTACATAACAGTATTAAAATAAAGTATCTGTCTGATACCAACAGAGAATAGAATTTGTGTACATACTTTATTAACTTGACATGATGTAATTGATACTTCTATAAATGCATACCAAGTTGCAAAAGCATATGAAATCTCTATTTTTAAAAGTATTATTGCATACTTATCTCACTGTTTGATTTTTAATTTTGTTCCTTCTATAATAATACTCTGTTCTTAGCACTTGATCATCTATTTAGCATCTTTACTATACTCAGCATATTGAACTATCACTCATGGGGTTCGAGCATGGGCTCGTGACTCCCATGAGTCATATTCATGACATGAAGCTCATTTTCTTTTAGTACTTTTCTTGCATATGGAATAATGATTGTGTGCTCTACCTGGTTTTCAATCTTCTGTATCACTTGTTGTACTTCTGAAACTTTAAAATAAAATGAAAACCATTATGTAACCAGGTATATCTGATTTACTTGGCTGAAAGGTTTCATGACAAAGATCATGTCCCTTCAACAGCCAGTCTTCTGTAACACCGTGATTTGGCTAGAAGCTCCCACGCCTAAAACTTATGCATGTCCCCTCGATAGCCTCCTTTAGTCCTCCGATCTTCACGTCTTCACCTCTCCATAACTTCATTTGGAAAGTTTCATGCATGTAGTGTATGCATGTCCTTTCAACAACCTACTTAGTCTTCATACCTGAATCTGCACATGAAGAAAACAATGTTAAGAAATAAAGTATTTTCTGTGATGTGATCACTCCTTCCAACAGTTCCATTAATGCATTCAGATTTAAATTTCTATAAATGTATGGGAGTAGATAGCTAGAATGGTAGATTAGTATTTCTCCATTGCTCAGTTCACATGAACTGACCCCACTTTCTCTCTCTTCTTTTGCAGGATAACTCAGGATACCTTGGGATGCGGGATCAAAGATGCAGCCTTGTTTGACTCTCTATGGAAACACCAGGCAATGGGGGGGCCTAACCTATCCTCTCTTTCTTCTTTTTTTGCATTTACATAAATGTAAATATCTCTTTCATTTCTGCATTCAATTAAAATTGAAATGCATGCTTGCATTAACCTATTGCCATGGGATGTGTGTCTGCATATGTACTTTTCATTGTATGTCTTTATGTATCTTAGAAATGTACTTTTAATTTATAGTTTTGAGAGCAACCACTACTTGTGTGGATAATTAAATGTTGTACTTTTACTGTCTAACATGCACACATATCTTCCTTTTTTCTATTAAGCTCAAGCATCTGTATTTTGTTCAAAAATTTGATTTTTTAGTAGTATGCAAATAAGTGTACCTTGATGCAAACTTTCTGATGTTTACAATTGTAATGTTGCATATGTACTTTCTTTTTCTAAATTTTAAACCATTCTGCAACTTAAAACAGCAACTATCAAATCTATATTGCAATGTAAAACAATTGTCAATTTACCAATTTAGTGTGTAACTAAAATGATAACAGCGCTCAAAAAGAAAACATATCTCAATCAAATGTCATTATTTGAGAGATAAAGTTGTAGAAAAGGAATTCATAGTTGAGTATGTCAGTACAAAGGAAAAATTAGCAGATATATTCACTAAACCTTTGTCAAAATATATATTTGAGTATCTCAGAGATATGCTTGGGATGAAAACCCTCCTTGCAATAACTAGATGATACAATGATGCATTAATCCAATAGCTATCAGAGCTATTTTCTTCTCTGGACTTGATACTTAGATGCACTCCTCAGGGGGAGTGATCGCAGGACATAACAACACTTATCTAGGTGATTTGGAACTTGTTTTTAGGCATGAAGATTTGAAAAAGGTACACCTTTTTGTGGTGGAATGTTTAAAAGGAAAAGTAGTCATTTTTCATTGATTTCAAAGGGGGAGAAATACAAGAAAAACCCCCACTAGTTAAGAGGGATCTATTTAGAGGGTATTAAGATGATTATTGGTTTGATGGTTTTTCTCACATGTTTCCGTTAATGCCAAAGGGGGAGATTGTTGGAATTATTCCTAAAATTTATTGTCATTGATGTCAACATATGTTTCAGAAAATTAACTTAACTGTATTTGATGTTGCAATAATATTGGTTAAGACTAGAACATGCAAAATCATCATGGTTGTACGGGTTGTGTACAACATGTCTAACTCTACGAGCTTAGATTTTTGTTTTAGATGAAATTTAGGTCTTATACATAAGATCACATGTAATAATTTAATTAGAGGAATAAGTTACAAGAGTTTTGGTATAGACTAGTTGAAGGAATAGAAACAGAGGTATGTGGCAGGGTTAGTCTCTAAATTTATGTATTTACTTGGATGCAAGATGGATTCAGAATATGGAAGTTCATGATATGATAGAAGAATCATTAAGGAATAATTTCCATTATTCCTTGATCATCGTGCTCTTGGTGATGTCAGACGTAGCGTGTGACCTTGCAAATTCTTATTTGGTGCCAACCTATGGGATGTGGCATGGTCTACCTTGTGGGAAGATAAGTTATGGATTATAGAGTATGTTGGATGACTGATGTTTGTTATTTTCTTGTCCAAGATCCTATGTGTATAATTACAATAGTCTATGTAAATCATTTTTATTAGGAAAGTCCTATTTGGTGCCTACCTAATAAATCATTTGTATCTTGTATAAAGGAGTAAATCAAGTGATGTGAAGAGTGTGGGTGTGAATTTTAATGTGTGGATGAAAGGAGTACTTCTGATGTAGAGCAGACGATGTGATAATTATACTTTATTGGACTTATTTTAGAAAAGGAGTTATTGTTAGTCATTACATTATATATAATCAGTATATTTATATACTTCCATTTGGATAGTGATTCGAGAAGGTGGGTTTAACCTTCAAAAGATGGATTTAACCTTGAGAAGGTGGATTTAACCTTCAAAAGGTGGATTTAACCTTCACATTGGGAAAATTTCTCCAAGCGAAGAAAGGCTCATCCTATCAACTCCTAACAAGGTTGTTGACTCGAAGAAAAGATTTTTTCCTTTAACTGGGACTTTGTACTAGTTGTATTTATCTTCTCCTAACAGGGAAAGATCTTGTAACTAGGATACTTTATTACTAGTGCATTATTTGTGGGTTTCATCCCCACTGGGGTTTTTCCCTTAACAGGGTTTCCTCGAATACAAT
This sequence comes from Chamaecyparis obtusa, assembly GCA_027943335.1. Taxonomy (NCBI): domain Eukaryota; kingdom Viridiplantae; phylum Streptophyta; class Pinopsida; order Cupressales; family Cupressaceae; genus Chamaecyparis; species Chamaecyparis obtusa. The sequence goes on along the minus strand of BSBK01013465.1, from coordinate 25,465 downwards.
TCTTGGTATTCTGATCTATGTTTCATTTGAGGTTTTAGATTTTCATTTACTATTTATATATGAAAGGATAAAGTTTTATATTAAGGAAATACAATTGATTCATTGCCTTTCTCATTTGTATCCAACATGATGCAAGATTGCCAAGAACACAAGATGCTCCTACATCAGACACTCGAGGTTATTTGAAAGTGAGCCTCTCGCTTTGCTGGGGAAAAAGAAAAACCAAAATGGTCAACCTTAGCCTATGAAATCCATGAATAATACTCCACTACTCTTTCCTTCCACTTGAAAATATTGTAGTCCTACCAACCATGTTGTCCAAAACCTCCTCTATTTGATCAATTTGTTTCTTAGTATATTTTTGTTCAACATTTGATCTATCATTTCTACTAAAAATATGATTCATGATACTCATACAAATCAACAATATTGAATATAGGTGATATATCCATGTCTTTAGGTAACTCTACCTCATATGCATTCCCTGAATCAAATTTCCTCAAGATCTTACAAGGTCCAAATTTATTCATTCTCAACTTTTTATAAGTACCAACATGAAATCAACCCTTTTGCAAGTATACCATGACTTCATCCCCTACCTGAAATTCCTTGTATCTTCACTTTATGTCTACTCTCCTTGGGAGAACAAGAAGCATTTTGGTTGAGAAAAATTCTAGTTGGACTATTTGGAAAATCACCAAATCCCACCATTATTCATTGTGACAATCAAAGTTGCATTAAACTATCCCTGAATCTAGTGTTTCATAACAGGTCCAAACGTATTGAGATACCTTATCACTACATTAGAGACATGGTAGAGAAGAATGTGGTGGAGTTGAAATATGTTAGTATAGATGAATAGACAATAGATATACTCACCAAGCCTCTTGCGAAGACTAAGGTTGAGTACTTTAGAGGTAAACTTGGTATAATTGTAATTTATGAGAATAAGTCTCAGTATCCTTGATCATTGTAATAATCAAATATTTCTTTATTATCATGATTATTATTTCATGATCAATATATATGTGATTTGTGTGCATCATGAAGAAGTGATGACTTTTCATGATTGCACTTGTATATCTGATAGTTATTGAAAGGTGACGATCTTACAATAACTTGTTCTCATCAAGATGGATATCATATTGTTGATATATAAGGAGTTCATGATGATGATATCCCTATGGAAGGTGCACATACTTCCATTAGAGATATGAGTACTTGGTGAACATCATGAGACTTGATGTTAGCGGTCCATTACTCTGAGTACTAGGTGAATATCATGGATTTGATATTAATAGGTCATTACTCCTGATATTATGAGATAATATCATTATAACCTTTCTAAGTACTTGGTGAATATCATGGATTTGATATTAGTAGGTCATTAATCCTGATATTATGAGATAATATCATTATAACCCTTATGAGTACTTGGTGAATATCATATATTCGATATTAGTAGGCCATTACCCCCCTGATATTGTGAGATAATATCATTTATCATTTATAATATTACATTGAGGTAATATTATATTCTTATTATGTATGAATCTTTTCGTAGTCATCCTCCCTAGCTAAGAGGGAGTGTTAATGTTATAGTGTCGGTCAAATAGATTTACTCAAGTAGTAAATTAGTCAATTGGAATCATCTCTAAAATATGATTAAATGTATTTATTATATATATAATTGGGTTTTATATATATATATATATATAAAATTATACTAATAATAATAATACATAAACTATTACTTGTGTTATTAACCGATACGTATCATTGAGGATCACGATACTTATATCGTGTGGCTTGAATAAGAGTTAAGGTATCATGACACATAATGTTATATGTGTTATGATATATAATATGTATCGTAACACATATAATATTATGTGTTACATAACACACAATATATATGTGTAACAATACGTATTACGTATCTTAATCAAGACATATAATAATCTCTATGATAACCATTGTATATCAATATCATTACATATGTGTTATGAAATCGTATCTTCTTCAATAGTGTCTTCTCTTATTTGATATTTATACTCAGTGAATCTACATTTGAAGACACAAAAATAAAAAATAGTGATCTTCCAAGTGTAGATTTGTATACAGAATAACATATACATCAAATACACAGCCTAGTATAAAGAAAAATTAATATATCACCTCTGATTTAGGATACTTAACATGGTAAGATTCAAAAAATTTCCACAAATTATTGTTAAGAGGTCTACCACAATATTTAATAAATTGAATATTTATTGTAACAACAAGGTTTGAGTAATGAAGAATATGTCTATGTGTCTCAAAGTCCTCAAATGACCAAGTATAAGAATTTTTGATAGGCTGCCTGCATTTTATAGAAGGATAATTTAATGCGAAAATCAATACAAAGTGTAATAAAAGGAGTTTAATAAGTCTTAATACAACTTAACACAACATTGATACCTTCTAAGCCATGTTCTTGTCAAAACAATGAATCCTATTGGGTACCCAATACCCTCTCCATCAATGATGATAGTTGTCAATTTCTTTTTGGCCTCAATACAATGACACAAAAAGTAATATGTTCCTTCTTAGTTTTTATTATCTGCAATAACTTCATATACATGACCTTCATTTAATAGAAGGATATAAGTTGATACCAAAATCAACATAAATCACTAATAAATAGAGCTTAAAATTGAAATTACCTAGTTCAACTAGCTCATATACATGGTCAAAATTTGTTGATGCTTCAATATGGTTCAGTCGTAGTGCTCTAGGAATTTGATATGTATCAAGGGTTTGCAAAGGTCTACAAGAACATTGGTCAACCCACTCTTTTGATTTGCATTCATCTCATACAAAATGCATACACGAAGATAAAAAGCATGCAATCTGTCTAGTATAAATAACTAACGATGTTGCATTTGAACTTCTAAATTGATGGGTGTCACTTGATCCTATAAGTGTTCAAAAATATAAATAGTTATCAATGTTAGACTCACGTATTAACCTAAAATATCTAGAAACCATAGACTTACCTACATTACATGGTCTTATCAGTGAGTTACACCATTATACAATTGTTTCTAAATTTATTAACATTGCAACACCTTCATACTTCAATTCCTCTCTAGTAAGATTTATTTTTACACATTCTCCCACACCATCATTCTCTCCCTTTCCATTCCCTACCTCAGTGAAATTCCAAAAATGTTGCACACCACTTGTCATATCCATCCTAGTCAACTAGTATAAAATCATCGCACTCTTGAAATGTGAGGTGCAATTATCTGACTATATTAAGTGTTGGTTGTATCTTATATATCTCTCCCTAAAATTATCATAGAAGACTGTAAAGCATCCTTGAAAAAACTCTAAAAAATGAGTATGCTCATCACTGATATAGAAGTGATACTCTCTTATAACTTTTATGTCATTTGTGTTATCATGTGCATGCATGAATGCTATGTCTACAAAAATTATAACTTGTGTAAAATGTTAATACATAGGTTGTACTTCATTTTGAGGTTTTAATGTATAATTCTCAGCAAAATCAATGACAGAGACAATAGTACAGAGGGGGAAAGTGTCCTTACACAACTTGAATTTCTCATCTAACCACCTAGCTCTATGTGTGTGACCTATGTACTCATAAACTAGTTTCTCTTTAAACATCTCCATAAAATCATCTACAAATATATCCCTTTTTATTAACTCAAACCTTTTTAATTATTTTCCATCTTTAACACCATATGTGACTGAATTATATTTTCGATAGAACCTAGTTGCTTACTAATTTCATGTGCTATATCCAGATGTAGGCATCTATGAAACTGTGTTGCAAACCACCACATGTAGGACAAAAACCTTTCAAATACACCATCTTATAGTAAATTCACCCCTCATTTCATCTACATAGCACACTTGAAATAAATTCTCTTGGTGACTTAGGAGGTGCTTGTAGACCAAATTCCTACTAAACATCGTTAGTGTGCAAAGTACAACATATATAATGATAAATATCATAATGCGTGGAAAATTCAACATGGACCCTACAACAACAAGTAGTACATGTTTAATCAATCTTAACATAAAATGGTTTTGTCATCTCAAAAAATCTTTGACTAATTTTAATCTAAGGAAAGCTTTGAAGAAAGCTTTCATAAAATTGTGTTTGATTCATATGTAAATAGTGTTTTGGATGTGGCTCATGATTTCTAATTCCAATTCTCCTTCTAAAAACATATGTTTGGTTGAGTGAAACCCTTGTGTTTTTATGCCAAAATTTGTCAATTAATGTTCTTAGTGCATCAACAACAACCTTGTCCTTGCGTGGGAATCTACCTGAGAACACCTAGAGAGAATTATGTTTTTCTTGTCCTTGTCCTTGAACAATTTTCTCTCTCCTCTATAAGGCATTTATTAATGTCATTCTACTTATCCTTAATGACTTGCTTTTTTTTCTTATTAAACGAGATTCTTTCATTTCCTTTCCCATTATGGTTGATGTGAGGACATGACGAGTAACATTAACATCTATAGTGTGTGATTTTGAGCCAATGGCTTGGTATGAATCTAATAGATTTCTCACAAGTGTTATTTCATTACTATTTTTGGATGTTCTTAACCCCAAAATTTTTATTGTCTCTCTAAATTTTAGATTTTTTATCATTTCAACAACTAATTGACATCTTCCACTTTGGTTTAAGTTTTCAAAATAGTTATTCCAAACTCTTCTCATTGTTCTTCTACAAGTTCTTTAAGAAATTTTATCATGCATTGGCTTCACAATATTTTCATCAATGTCAATTAGAAACTTTGGCTTTCTACGAATTAATTTAGGAGGTGTTAATATTGGGGAATGCTCTTCATTTTCATTAGGTGCATTGTGTGCATTAATCACATCAAATTGAAATGGTGTATCTTTTTCAAATTCATTAGGTTCATTCATCACATCAATTTTAGATGGTGTATGTTCATTGCATTCATTAGGTGAATTCGTCACATGAATTTGAATTGGTGTATGTTGATCAATTTCATGTGGTGAATTAGGTGCATTTGTCACATGCATTCCAATCAGTGTATGTTGATCATTTTGATTTGGTGTATTAGGTATATTCATAATGCCAATTTGAATTGATGCATGTTCATCATTCTCATTAGGTTCATTAGATGACACACCTTCATGTAATATCTTCATATGTGCCTTTTGTCTTCCCTTTGTTGCCTCTTGTTGTTCAATCTATCCTCTCTTGTTCTTTTCTATTGTCTCAATATTGATTGTCCTACACATAACATACACAATCAAATACCAGGAAAGAAATAAATTAGCATCATTTGGTTATAATCTCAAGTAATAATGATAAATTAACTTCAAGAAAAAACTAGAAAATAGGATAAATCAATCATTGAAAATAAATTTTGATAATAAAAAATGTAAACCTGACTATTACTCTTGCAAAAAATCATGTGAAACAGTAGTTGGACCTTCAAACTAGTTGCAATGCTTGTTTTCAGGTTGTTGGGAGTAAAATATAAAGATTTCCTCATAACCTGTATGGGTTATGGAAGCCTAAAGACAATGCCCATATTTTCTAATAACCTGTACAGGTTATGTAAACAAAATCCTATTGGCCTTACTTCTGTATAACCTGTATGGGCTATGTAAAACTAGAAACCCATGAGGAAGTAGGAGAGAAAGATAGGGAGGGAAGAAGAGATATATAGGGAGAGAGAAGGGTATAGGTAGGTATGGAGAGAGAGAGAGAGAGAGAGAGAGAGATTGAGATGAACACGGATAATTAGGGCTCATAATAGATAGAGACATTGATCAAGGAAGGAAGATGGGAAATAGAGGTAACGAGAATAATCATGCTTGTATACATACATATAGATATATGTATATATAACTATAGATATGAATATATACATACATAGATACATATCACATATGTAAATCTATACATATGTGTAGTGTATTACACATTTAAAAGGAAATTTTTTTATGTCTTCATAACCCATACGGGTTATGTAGTATTTAAAATTGTGCCTTTTGTTTTTCAAACACGGGCAGCTTATTTTGTATATGAAAACCCATACGGGTTTTGGCTTGGTAAAAGGGTTGGAAAATGACCCTAAGGATTGAAAGCCCATTTTCTCTCCATTTTTGTCCTTTTACACACTTTTGAAACTTCCAACATGATTTCTCAACTTCGTCATCATCAGGTTTAGAAATGATCAAGTGGGTATCTCTAAAGTTACCCCCATAGTCACACGTCTTCTTAGCTTTCTGACAATATAGATTTTTCTTTTCTTGGACAACATTAGCATAGTAAACTTTAATTTTATTTTCTAGTGCCTTGACATTCCTCACAGACATGTCTGTCATTTTATTAATAACTTTTGATCTATTTGACTAAAGTCAAAAAATATTACATATATTGCTCTAAATTAGATTCTATACACTTTCAAAAAATAAGTTTTTTTATTATTATTTTGATGCAAGTTATGCCCAGCACATGAACATGTACTATATTTTCAAAATGCAATCACTTCAATAAACTATTTAAAAAAAACTCAATAGAAAATTACAAAAAAAATACACAACTTATAAATCTCACTCTTACCTATCATCCTACCAAAGGGTTTTGAAAAATACTAAATATAAGTATATATTTTTTGAAGCACACAAAAACAACTATGTTATGTTTTTCTATAAAAAATGGGAATAGATTTCATGCACGATAGGTTTGACCCTCTTAATATTATCCATTTTTAAAAAACTTTAGTAGTTTAGAAACTAGATTCGAAGTACTACAATTCTTATTCTTTGCACAAATCCTAGTTTTGAGTGCATGACCCTCAAATTTCTCTGTGAGGTTCATGTTTACCTTATTTCAATTAAAAGTGACCACTTATACCCCACTTTTTGCACACCATCTTGGTGCACTTACCTCTTGAGAGATGTGTTGTCATTGATGTCAACATATTTTTTGTTTGAGACAGTTTTGTAGTGAAGTTTAGTAAGTTCATTTGATCAGCATAGATATTATGATAAAGAATGAAATTTTTGGATGTTAAGAGTTCATAGAGGGTTTTTTATGGTTGATTTAGTTCAAGTTTTAGAGGTTTGCATGAAGATTTGAGTGATTGATTAGTATATGTGTTGTCACTAGTTTTTTAGTTATTCAGCGGTGACAAAGTGACAATATTTTTCTCCACATTGTAATATCTTACTTTGTGGATCTATGAAGAATGTTTTGGATGTTAATGTGTGTCCTCAATTAAAGTGGTTTGTGATTTGGAGGTTTTCAAGGGATTTTTAAAGGTTGACAATCATTGTTGTTAGTGTTCCTAAGGTTCGATATGAAGATGTTGATGATTCTAGTAATTTGCATTGGTGTGGATGTTGCTATGGTAATTCATGATGCTTATGGATGTTTCTAGATCATGTTCCTTTTTTGTTGGTGGTCTTCATTGATCATTTTTCTTTCAATTGATTATTTCTATTGGTATGTTGGTGTTCTTCATGTTCTTGGCTGACCTAATGCGTGTAGCGTGTTACAGATGTTCAAGGCATAATTATCCCAGGTGTATTGTGTTCAAGGAAAATAATTTTGGTATTTTCTATGTCTTGGATGACATTTCTTGGTCCACATGTTATGTTTTATTGATTATGGTTATATTTTTGTTATTAGGTGGTGACTATTGAGCTTACCTTGATGATATTCCAAGGTTGATGTCATGTATAAATTAATGAAATAATATTGTATTCATGTGTGGGTGTGAGAGAGATGTGTGAATATGTATGTGAGATGAATGTATACACCTTGTAAATGCAAAGAACAAGTATGGAAAATAAATTTCTATTGTGTTTTAATGGAACTAATCTAGGCATAGATAAGATGTTATCTTATAGTTCATAATTTGCAGATGTGATCCGAGTTTTCTTGTATAGGCAGTGAGCCTTCCCTAGGAAGTAAGACTTTTCATTTTGAGAAATGATCTCTATGAAATGTTCCTAAATGCATGTGCATTCCCATTTTAATACTTTTAATAGAGTATACCTATCATGTGGGTTCATCCCCACCATGGTTCTTCCCTTAATTGGGTTTCCACATACAAAATATTGGTGTTGTGTGTTCATTATGTTTTTTTTATTTATGATTTCATGTTTAATTATCAGATCTAAAAATAAGGTTAATTTTTGTAAGATTTTGGGACAACTGATTCACCCCCACCCTCTCAATTGTCTACCCTATTTCCATCAATTGGTATCATAGCCAAGTTCTTCTGAAGAAGCTTAATCACTTGAGGTGATTCGGGATAGAAGCTTACAAGAAGGATAGTCTGATATTTGATGGTACAAACTAATCTCTTTGGAAAAGTCTTATGGAGTGTCATTTGAGATGCATCGGTGAAGGTTTTTGGGAGATTACCAACACTCAATATATTGCTCCTAAAAATACTACGACTTCGGATGAGATCAAAAAGGCTGAATACAATATTAGAGATAAGGAAGGATTTTTAAGTGCTTTGATTTACACTGAGATGTGAATGTTATGAAATTGAAGACTTCTCATGAGACATGGAAGAAGTTGGAAACTTTTTATAAAGGAGACAATCATGTGAAGTTTGAAAATTTGTAGAGTGTAAAAGAAAAATATGAGATGTTGAGGATGAGAGAAGATGAAAATATTAATTCTTACATGCATAAGGTGAATGAACTTGTGTACAATATCAGATGTGTCAATGGATAGATTGATGAATTAGAGATTGTTGATAAAGTTCTCAAATCCTTACCTGCATTGTATAAGAATAAATTTGTTTCTATTGAGGAGATTAGAACTGTGACAAATATAACCAAAGACATGTTGATTGGTAAGCTTACATCTTTTGAGATGAGTAATTTGGTGATTCATTTTCTAAGATAGAATCTACATTCAAGGCTACTATTTCTAGAAAGGATAAGCAGAGGTGTGATCCAAGAGAAAGTTCTTCAAGAAGGGTATCCATATATGAGAAGGAGATAAAGGATATTGAAGATGAATAGAGATATCTTGAGGATCTTGAAGCCCTTATTTCCAAGATATTTCCCAAAGTTTTTGGGAATTATGAAGGAAAGTTTCCTCTTAAATGTTTTTCTTGCAACAAGATGGTCATTTTTCTTCAAGATGTCCAGAAAGAGTTCCTAAAGATAAACCTAAGAAACCTAGATTTTAGAAGAGATGTTATTATGCTACTGATGGAGGTGTGAAAGATCATGAATCTGATAAAGGAGGTTTAAGTGATAATGAATCGATATTTATTTCTCTCAAGGAATATGATCAAATACCCTCTACCTTTAATAATTGCATGAATGAGGAAAGAGATTTGGATGCACAAGTTGAAGAGAAAGATGAATCTGTGATTGAGAGTGGATACTCCCATCATAGGATAGGTGATAAGAGTAATTTTTTGAGTTTGGAAAAGTATTAAGGTGGTGTTGTAAGGTTTGGTGATGATACACATTTTTTAATCTGTGGCAAACAATCCATTTCTCTTGATGGTAAGAATAATATTGATGATGTCTTATATGTAGAAGGTCTAAAGCATAACCTTTTGAGTGTTGGACAATTGGTTGACAAGGGATATGATCTAAAATTAAAGAATGGGAAGTGTAGAATTTTGGGAAGTTTAGGAATTGAAATTGCATCAAGTACAAAGACCAAATGTAATATCTTTCATTTGAATAGTGCTGATAAAAGATGCTTGATTGCTCAGATTGATGAAAGTTGGTTGTGGCATAAAATAATGTGTTGTGTGAATTTTGATAGAAGTATTAAGATAAGTTCTACTTAAGCTATGAGAGATCTTCTTAATTTGATGAAACCTTCTAAAACTATGTGCAAGGAATGTAAGAAGCATAAACAAACTAGATCTACTTTCAGGAGTAAGAATTATTGTTCAAGTGGATTGTTGGATCTTGTGCATACTAATTTTTGTGTTCCTTCTAGAGTTAGAATCTTTCAAGGAGAAAAATCTATCATGTTTATAATTGATGATTATTCTAGGATGATGTGGGTTACTTTCTTGAGAGATAAGTTTGAGGCTCTAAATAAACTCAAAATTGTCAAGGCTATGGTTGAGAGAGAAATAGGTTTGAAGATTAAGTATTTGAGATATGAAAAAGGTGGTGAATTCACTTCTAGGATAAGAAGACAATTATCTTATTTGAGTACCCCTAAGAAAAATGGAGTAGTGGAAAGGAAAAACATAACTATTATGGACAATGCTAGGATAATGATGTTAGAAGGAAATAGTTTGCATGTCTGTTGGAGAGAAGTGATGTGTATTATAGTTTACACACTCAACCGAGTGCATATCAAAAGTGATACCATTAAAAAACCTTATGAATTATAGTGTGGTCATATTCCTACTGTTAAATATTTCAAATATTTTGGAAGTAAATGTTATATTAAGAGGCATGAGGATCTAGGAAATTTTGATGATAGATGTGAAGGAATATTTATTGGTTATTCAAACAAAATCAAGGCCTACCAATGTTATAATAATAGATTGAGGATATAGTTGAGAGTACAAATGTCAAGGTTGATTAAAGCAATAAGAGATAATCTAGATCCTACGGATATGATTTAGATGATCAAAATGATAGTACAAATCAAGGAAAGAAACCTCAAACCTAGAATCAAGTTCAGATCATTCTGAGAAATCTAGTACCTCAAGGAGAAGAAACTAGTGCAAGTGCTAAAGAAAGAACACGAGTCTGAAATTCAAAAAAAACCTAAGACTCTCGGGTATGTAAGATTGAATCATTCAGAAATTCAGATAATAGGAGATAGAAATAAATGTGTTCAAACTAAAAGAATAATTATTGAAGATAGATCTAAGTATTATTTGATTTCAAAGATTGAACCTAAGGATTTGAATGAAGCATGTTAAGATGAAAATTGGGTAAAAGAAATGGAAGAAGAATTGAAGCAAATTGAAAAGAATAATACATAGATTCTTGTTCCCATACCTAAGGACAAAAATGTAATTGGAACCAAATGGTTCTTCCAGAACAAATTGAATGAGGAAGGTGAAGTTATTAGGAATAAAGATAGACTTTTTTATAAAGGATAATCACAAATGGAAGGGATCGATTTTGAGGAAAAATTTTCTCCTATGGCAAGAATTGAAGCTGTAAGACTATTTCATGCTTATGTTGCTTACAAGGATTTCAAATTTTATCAGATAGATGTCAAGTTAGCATTCTTAAATGGTGAATTGGAAGAAGAAGTTTACATTGAGAAACCAAATGGATTTCAATTTACTAATCAAGGTAATATGGTTTTTCAATTGAAGAAAGCTTTGTATGGACCAAAGAAAACCCCTAGAGCATGGTATGTAGGACTAGAGAAGTATCTGCTAAAGCTTGGATTTAACAAAGGTGTTTTTGATAGTAATTTGTACTTCAAATTGATCATGATAACATTCTTATTATTGAAGTATTTGTTGATGATATTATATTTGGAGGGAATGATAGGTTGAGCAAAGATTTTTCTAATGAAATGAAAAATGAATTTGAAATGTCTATGACTGGAGGGATGAAATTATTTTTAGGTTTGAAAATCAGATAGTCATAAAATGGAATTTTTATATCTTAGTCCAAGTATTTAAAAGAGTTGTTGAATAAATTTGGAATGGAAGATTCAAAGCTAGTTAGTTTTCCTATGGTTACCGAATGTAAGTTGATTGAAAATGATGACTTGCCTAAGGGAAATTAGACTAGATATAGATCTATGATTGGTGGATTTCTCTATTTGACTCAGACCAGACCTAATATCATGAATGCATTTTGTATTGTTTCTAGATTCCAAGAAGATCCTAAGGAATCTCATGCGGTAGCTATCAAAAGAATTTTCAGATATTTAAAAGGGGCAGTTGATTTGGGTCTATGGTATCCTTAAAATGATGATTTTACTTTGAGCTCCTTAGTTGATGTTGATTGGGAAGGAAATGTGGATGATAGAAAGAGTACTAGTGGTGATGCATTTTTCTTGGGAAAAAAGGGCAATTTCATGGTTAAGAAAAATTAGAATTGTACTTCTTAATCTATTGTAGAGACATAATATGTTGATTCTATAATCAATTATACTCAGGTGGTATGGATGAACAAAATGTTGAAGGATATCATAGTAGTGTATGATGAACCTATTTCTATCTATTGTGACAATTAAAGTGAAATTAATATTCTAAGAATCTTGTGTTGCATTCAAATACTAAACATATATCTACCAAGTTTCACTTTTTGAGAGAAAAGATAAATGAGAAGGAAGATAGATTGGAATATGTGCCTACTAAGGAATAGATTGTAGAAATTTTTATGAACCCTTTGCATAAGGATACTTTTGAGTATCTCAAAGGGAAGCTAGGGTTGATTACCCCTCTGGATCAAAACTAAGATGCATTAGCATGCATCATTATGATGCATTTCATAGACATATTGTGTGATCCAAATTGACGATTGGTGGCTACTATACATAGAGAGTAGTCAGTCTTGTATTTTGTGATTCATATGTTTAGATGGTTTAATTGAAAATATGTTCCTTTTCTTTTGATCTCAAAGGGGGGGAGAGAGTCATGTAAATAAGGAGAAGAGTTGTGTGTAAAGTCTAAGGGGGACTATTGATTTCTTTGTCATTGATTGTTTTCACATCATATATTTCCATCAATTCCAAAGGGGTAAATTGTTGGAAGAATATAAAAATATGTGCTTGAGAGATGTTTTGTCATTGATGTCAACATATTTCTCTAGTTGAGATAGTGTTGTAGCGAATTTCATTAAGTTCGTTTGATCAGTAGAATTAGTATGATAAAGATCAGAGTTTGCATATGTTAAGATTTTGTAGAGATTTTTTCTATATTTGAGTTAGTTTAAGTTTCAGAGGTTTGCATGAGAATTGAGCCACTTATGATTATTTTTGTTTTGACTAGTTTTTAATTGTTCAATATTGGTGACATAGTGACAATATTTTGACCTGCATTACTCCATATTGTAATAGCTTGCTCTATGGATTTGTGAAGTGTATTTGGGATATTAATGTGTGACCTCAATTCAAGTGGCTCATGATTTGGAGGTCTACAGGTGCTTTTTCAAGTTTGACAGTCATTGTTGTTAGTGTTCCTAAGGTTTGGTATGAAGATGCTAATGATTCCAGTAATTTACATTGGTGCAGATGTTGTTGTGGTAGTTCATGATTCTTGTGGATATTTCTAAATCATGTTTATATATTTTTGGTGGTTTACATTGATCATTATGATTTCAATTGATGATTTTTGTTGGTATGTTGGTGTTCTTCATGTTCTTGGTCGATCTAATGCATGTAGCATATTGTGGATGTTTGAGGCGTAATTCTTGGAGGTGTATCATGTTCAAGGAATAAGATTTTTATATGCGTTGTGTCTTGGATAACATTTCTTAGTATGTATGTTATATTGTATTGAGTATGGTTATGTTTTTGTAATTAGGTGGTGAGTATTGAGACAACCTTGATGATCTTTCCAAGGTTGATGTGATGTATAAATTAATGTAATAATCTTGTATTCATATGTGGGTGTGTGAGAGATGTGTGAATATGTATGTGAGATGAATGTAAACATATTTTGAAGGAAGAGAAGAAGTGTGGAAAATAAATTTATATTGTGATTCAATGGAACTGATCTAGACATAGAAAATATGTTATCTTTCAATTCATAATCTATGGAGGTGATATGAGTTCTCTTGTGCAGGTAGTGATCTTTCCCTAAGTAGTAATCCTTTTCATTTTGAGAAATTAGATATAGGTTTTGTACCTAAATGCATGTGAATTCCCATTGTAATACTTCTAATAGAGTATACCTATATTGTGGGTTCATCCCCACCATGGTTTTTCCTTTGATCGAGCTCCCACATATAAAATCTTGGTGTTATGTGTGTTCATTATATGATTTTGATTTATGATTTCATGTTTAATTATCATATTTTAAAATAAGGTTAAGTCTTGTAAGCTTTTGGGACAACTAATTAACCACCCTCAGTTGTTTTCTCTATTTCCACCACCCAGTTGTTGACAGAAAATGGTATAAGAGAGTGGTGATTCTATTTTTTTATGTGTGCATGCATGATTATATGCAATTAATATGCAAGGTGAATACAAATTTGAAAAGGGAAGATCTATGTGTTGATGTAAAAGTAGGTTGGTGCAACTAATGATAGATTGTTATATAATTTTTTTTGTGTTACAGAGTATCAGTGATAGTGAATTTAGTGGTGGATTCAATTTTAATTTATTGTATTCTGGCAGTGAACCTATTTGTATTGGAAGTGAACCTATTTGTATTGGTAGCTAGTCTTTCATATCTCTAGGTAGTAAGCACAACTAACAATGAGCCAACCAACAGTGAGCATACCTATAGTGAGCCCTTTGTAAAAATCACCTTAACTTGTGTCCCGTTAACCAATGTTCATTTCATGAGAATTAGCTTCTCTTCCATTTTCCCATCTTAGGTTTCCACATAAATTTTTGTGTTCATGGTATTTATGCTTTGTGTGTTTCATGTTCATATATTTCATAAGTTTCTCATTTCTTTAATTATTTACTAGACTAACAAAAGTTAAGGAAATTATTTGAATATAACTGATTCCCCCCCCCCCTCTCAGTAATTTGGATTGTTCAAAAAACCTTCTATAAAATTTCTACTAAAATGGCATAACCTTCTCAGTTGATGCTCATTTGATGTCCCTTAAGAGTAACAAGAGAATTTATTCATTGAGAATCTTGTACCATAAATGATGTATGAGATAAAAATAGATAAAAATTAAGAGTTCAAGTACAATAAAAAAATTCATTAAAAAGAAACAAATATTTAAGGTCTTTATTTGAAAGTGAATATTTAAAGTCAACAAAGATAAAAACAATGTGAGCAACTCAAATGACAAGAGAAAATTATGGTCTCAAAATAAGAATGGTACAAATGATGGTGTTATTGATGCAAGTACAATCAATAATACATAAGCTAATATTAATCTTAAAGGACGAATGGTGTCAAACACACATATGACTAACCAACCTCAACAAAAATTTCAAGCAATTAATGTGATCCAACACAAACTACCTACATCTAAAAATGCACCTCCCAAACAATTCATGCCATTGGGAGAACCCATTTAATCTATTTTGTAACAATTAAGTCAATCAAATTTCATTCAAATCCCTAAGATAAAAGAGGAAATAGTAGTCAAACTTCCATGGTGGAATGATAATAACTATTGTGAATATCATCGTACAAAAGGACATAAGAATTCTTCATATTCTAAGAGTTAAAATATATTATACAAGATTTGATCAATGAAGGACTAATTGAAGTGGAGCCTCCTATAGTCTCCTCCAATAGTGTCCATACAATTAATTTCAAGGCTCCCTTACTTGATCTTGGGAAGGGGAATACTTCTAGTTCCAATCCTAATCCCAAAGTCAATGTTAGTTACACCAAAACCCCCCATGAATATACCATAAATTGTAAGGTGTTAGATAGTCATGTATCTACCATGAATATCAAACAGAAATATCCTCGATGTGCATTCACCACTCAATGATCCAAGATAGTTGTGAAAGGAGTTCCTCCTAATAATCAAGTGAATATCCAATATAAACTCCTTGAACACCTTGGTAAAATGCTTGCAAGAATTTATATTCTTGAACTACTACACATATCCCCTATGCATAGATAGATCCTAGATAAAGCTTTGAAATAATCCATAGTGCCTACAGACATAAATTTTGACTATTTTCACACCATGATAGGTCACCTTTCCGCTGCACAACATGTTTCCTTCATGAAAAATTATGTCCCATGTAATAGACCTAATCATAATGATCCATTAAATTTACAATTCTTCGTCCATAATTGTAAAATTAGATAATTCTTGATATATGGTAGAGTAGCACTAAATATTTTCACATTGAGAGTTCTAATAGCTCTTGGATATTAGGAAGTATAATTTTATTCCTCTAATAAAACAACAATCAAATCCTATGATGACATAGAACATCCTTATAAAGGATTCATCATACTACCTATCTAGGATGGACCCACAATAGAGAACACCTTGTTACAATTCTAGACTTGAAGTTTGCCTAAAATATGATTCTTGGTCATCCCTAGAATCATACAAAAAAGAAAGTCCCATCAACTTACCATCAATGTCTAAAATATGCCTACAATAGAAGGGATATCACCATTCCTAGAGACCCCAATCCTTTTTTTTGTACCAATTTGAAAGATACTCTTGTGCAACAAGTACTAACCAACAAAAGCATCATCATATGGCTCCTCCCAATATATTGACCCATCTAAATTATCAAATATTTCTAAGGGAAGGTTTGAGATTGAAGACCAAGGATACAAAGAGTATTTTATGACACATTTATTTCATATCAGGAAATCACCTACTTCCCCATAGTCCTAAGGGAAACCACACCTTTTGTAGAAATAATAGAAGACTATCATCCAATATAATTCTCCCACAACATATACAAAATGTGGAGATTTAAAAAAAGAAATAATTTATGAGGACATATCTAGATGGATTTATAAATATGAAGAAGATAAACAACCTATTTAGTTACCAGTTGAGAAGTATGGAATATCATTTAAGATAATGCAAAAGAAAGGTTATAATGGATGTAGTGTTCTTGGAGCATAGAAGAACTATTTCATAGAACCTATCATTCCAAGATGCAACCTCTGGATATAGGACTTTGATTTATGTCATTGTCAATTTTTTCTTCTAGTACTAAGGTACCCTTATGTAGAAAAGTGATTAATTCTAATGATGATAAGACATATGAGGAAACCCATGCTGAAAATAACTCTAAAAAATGGGAATGGACTTCATAATCTTCCATTTCCTATGCCCTTGATAGTATATTTATTGACACTAATGACTTGCCTTTGTAAGATAAACATGTGGAGAATGCCCCTCCCCATCAAAATGTTTCCCCTGGCTTGGATTGAAACCTTTTGGGATCATATCATATCCTCAAAGGAATATAATTAAAAAATTGATTGACGATATTCATGTCCTATCCATTACTCTTGTGATGTAAAATGCACATAATAGAGATGATGAATTGTGCTTAGTTTTCTATGAACTTATAGACTAGGATCAACAAGGACCACTAAGCTTATATTGTTTTAAAAATGATGAAGTTATAGAAGAATTATTTTACTATTGAAGGCATATTGTTGGGTGACCATAAATCAAGTTTTGCAATTGATCTTAATGCCACAAAATATTTTGGGGAGTCAAATTGAAAATAAAAATAAAGAAAAAAATGAGAGTAATAGGTCTTCTAGTGAAATTCAAAAGGTTCCTATAGACCATGAAAAACTAAACATAAAGGATGTATCCAAGGGTGAAAAACGCTTTGAGGAATCCAAGAATGGAAGATTGGCCATAATCCTCCCAAGAAAGGAAAATTCACCACTACTGGTAGAAATGACACAAGAAATATATCTGAGTACACCTAATAATCCAAAGATCATTCATTTTTCAACATCTTTATCAAAGAAAGAAAAAAAAAATTCATCAAATTCTTCTTTGAAAGAAAAATAAACTTTGTTTGGTCTTATCCTGACATGCTAGGGTTGGATCTAGAATTGATCCTCCATCATTTTCCATTGCAACTAGGTGAAAATCCCATCAAATAAAAGTTAAGGAAGATGTACCCTAGATCACATTGCTAGTTAAAGTTGAACTCAAGAAGTTTTTAGATGTGGGTTTCATCAGACCCATTGATATGAAAAGTGGATTTCAAATTTGGTCCTAGTTAAATAAACCTAGTGGGGGCATAATAATATGCACTGATTTTTAAGATCTCAATAAGGCATGTCCAAAAGATTATTTCCCCTACCAAACATTGATATTATAGTGGACATAATAGTTAGATATGTAATTTTATCATTAATAGATGGATTATTTGGTTACAATCAAATTAGAATAGTACCTAAAGATCAGCATACGAGATCCTTTACCTATGCTTGGGGAACATACTATTGGAATGTGATGCATTTTGGACTAAAAAGTGTTGGAGCTACTCATCAAAGGGAAATGCAAAAAATATTCCATGATTTCATGCACGCTCTAATGGAAGACTATCTTGATAACCTATTATGTAAACTACCACATGAGATAAACATTTGAGTATTCTAAATAAAATATTTACTAGAATGGAAGAGTATAAGCTCCATCTGAATCCAAAGAAATATGTTTTTGGAGTGGTCTCTAGAAAGATCTTGGTTATATTATTTCCCATCATGACATACAAGTAGACCCATCAAAAGTGAAATATATAATTGGCATGCCTCCACCTTCCAACTTGAAACAATTAAGAAGACTCTAAGGAAAGTTACAATATATTCAGAGATTTATTGTACAATTAGAAAACAAATGTCACTGTTTTCAACACTTTATTCACAAGTTTATGACCTTCATATGGAATGATCTATGTCAATAATATTTTCAATGACTCAAGGAATATTTTCTATCCCCACCAATCGTAATGCCTATTGAAGGAAATTCCTTCATTTTGTATATCTTAGTTACTGAAACAACATTAGGATCTCTCCTGGCGCAACAAATTGAAGAAGGAAAGGAGATGGAAATTTATTACATCAGCAAGGCACTTATGGGCTATGAATTGAGTTACACACCTATTGATAATGCATGTCTTGTAGTTGTCTTTATAGTCTTAAAATTGAGACATTATATGTTAAATCACAAAATAATGCTCATAGAAAGAATAGGTCCTTTAATATACTTATTGAGAAAAGAAACTCTCATAGGAGGAATGGCCAAGTGGGTGATGATCCTAAGAGAACTTTATATTTAGTATGTGGATTGAAAAGCAATAAAAATTCAAGTCATAGAAGATCATCTTACACGTGCCCCAATTTAAGATGATCACTCATTATCATCTAACTTTCCAAATGAATCAATATGTCGCATCTTTTAAGGAGTGGTAGCTTTACTTTGATAGTTCACATACAAGAAATGGATCAGAGACAATCATTTTATTCATCACCCCTCAAGGACATGTAATTCCTATGTCATATAGAACAGCCTTTAAAATTACAAATAGCATAGCTGAGTATGAGGATCTAATCAAAAGACTTAAGATTGAAATACAATGAAAAACCCAGCACCTACAAGTATATGGAGATTCTCAATTAGTCATCTGCCAAATCAATGACGACTATGAAAAAATATGAAAAGATAGTGCTTTATAAGTAATTGGATGACTTTTTTAAGACCAAGTTTCTCACAATCAAGTTTTATCAAGTACTAAGACTATAAAATAAACTATTTTATGCTATGAAAATAATTATATATATGATTGATATTCTACAAAGTGAAGAGATGTGAACTTTTAGTGGAACAATTTTTTATTCTTTCTTTTGAGGTTTCCCTATATGAGTTCATGCATAAAATTGTTAGTCCCAATTCCCCCCGGTACCAAGATATTTACAATTACCTGAATTCCTAAATCCTACCCCTAGACTTGTCAAGTAACCAATGTCAATCTTTTATATGCCAAGCCTCTAGATATTTCATCATCGATGATACCATTTATTGATGTTCCTTTCACTAAACCCTCCTTAGATGAATTAATTCCAAAGTGGCACAAACTACTTTGCATGAGGTACATGATGGTATATGTGGAGGTCATTTCAATGGTTTAATTCTAACTTATAAACTAGTAGGATTTGGATATTATTGGCCCACCATGGAACAAGATGATCACAAATTTACAAAAAAAATGTTACAAATGTCAAATGCACAGAGACTTAGTTCATGTTCTATCACAACTTCAATTGGTTATCTAACCATTCCCCTTTTCTTAGTGGGGACTTGACCTCATAGGGAAGATCTGCCCTATTTTTTCTAATGGCCACAATTTTATAATCATAGCTACTAAATATTTTACCAAATAGATTGAGTCCAATCCTATGACCTATATCATTGGTAATGAAAATCTTAAAGTTCATTCTGAACTACATCATATGTTGTTATGGGATTCCTTTGGTGATTGTTATTGACAATGGTTGCCCATTCAAAAATCAATATGCAAGAGAATTTTATGATAAATTTCACATTCAACATCATTTATCACACTATCCACAAGGTAATGACTAAGTCAAGGCATTTGATAAAACTATCATCAAGATATTAAAAAATACTTTTAATGATATTGGCTGAGATTGGCATTTGCAATTAAATCCAAATCTATGAGTATATCATACCATTCTCACTCCTACTGGTGCTACTCTATTCCCTAGTCTGTGATGCTAAGGCCATGCTCCTTGTTGAGGTTGAGATCCCTTCACTAAGAGTTTCTTTGTGCAACTTGATAGATGAAGAAACTACAGAGTATCCAAATTGCATGAGCTAGAAATATTGGAGAGAAGACAAGAGGCCTTGGTCCATTTACATGTATATCAGAATCGTCTGTGCAGAAGTTACAAAAAGAAATTCAGAGGTCACCATTTTGAAATCAGAGACCTGATCTTGAAGATGAATCCCCAAAATCAGCAAGACAAAGAAAAGCAAGAAATATTTGAGCCACACTAGATATGAACCTATATAGTCATTGCAGCATATGGCTTGGTTGTCTATCATCTTAAAACACACGAGGGATAACCACTTTTAGATCTAGTAAATAGCATGCACCTCTACAAGTATTTTACATGATCCTTAAAAATGATAAAAATAAAATAAAAAATGATCCTAAAACAATGACAAAAAAATTGAAAAATGACCCTTAAAAAAAACAACACCATGATGAAAACCTGGTAAACACATGTCTTGGTGACATCAAAAAAAGTAAAGAGAATTATTTTCCCTCTAGTGAAAACCTAGCAAACAGGGTGCTTTGGTCAAGTATTGTGGTGAAAACTTGGCAAGCAAGTACCATGTGTAGCAAGTTATTGCTTTGTTATATATTATCACTCTATTTGGCACATATATGCCTTCACGATACACTTTTTTTCCATTTCCCAATCAAACCCTAGTGTCCTTTTTATGGTCTATGACTGGTTGGTGTCTAGTGTCATTCCCTTGCAAGTATAGCTTGTACATATCCAATTTGTTGTTGTTTGGCCATTGTATATAGCTTTGAATTGGACTAGGGGCATTCCCTAAATAAGTTTGAAAGATGAGGTTATTCACATTATTAGATTGGACAAAACAAGATGTAAATAATAATGTGTAGAAAAATTTCCTAAAAATTATTAAAAGTTTTGAAAAAATCCTTTAAAATTAGAGAAAATCCTTTAAAAAAATCCCTAAAATCAAATAATGTCCTAAAAATAATAAAAAGAAAAGTATCCTAGAAAATAGTAAAAGTCAAATAATGTCTTGGAAAAATTCAAAAAAAATGCAAAATAACCTGAAGAAAGCACAAAAAAATCAAATATCCCAAAAATCTAAAGAATTGAAAAAAAAAAAATCCAAAAAATAATTAGTCATTTTTATTTTCATCAATAAATCATCCTTTTGCGAAAGATAGATATCAGAGCAAAAGCAGACCGAAGACTGGTAAAACATAGTGCTTAACAAAATTATGCATCAATAGACAAACTATTTAATCAAGTCAGCAATCAGATAGATTGGGTTTGTCCTATCAATCAATCAATCTATCAACATTATTACTCCTCCACCAATCCATCATTTGTCTTAAACAAAAAAAATTAAATAATGTCTTGGAAAAATTTAAAAACAAAATAAAATAACCTAAACAAAGAAAAAAAAACCTAAATATCCCAAAAATCCTAACAATTGAAAAACAATAAAAAATCCAAAAATAATTAGTCATTTTCATTTTCATCAATAAATCATCCTTTTGCAAAAGACAAACAACGGAGAAGATGTAGACCGAAGATTGATAAAACATGGCGCTTAACGAAATCATACATCAGTAGATGAACTATCTAATCAAGTCAACAATCGGACATATTGAAATTTTCCTATCAATCAATCAACATTATTAGAAAAGGAGTGATAATTTTGATTAATTGATTGGACAAATTCAGTCTGTCTAATTGCTAACTTGATTAGATAGTTCATCAATTGATGCATGCTTTTGTTAAGCACTATGTTTTATCAGTCTTTGGTTTGTGTTTTCTTTGATATATATCTTTCACAAAAGGATGATTTATTAATGAAAATGAAAATGACTAATTATTTTTTGGATTTTTTATTATTTTTCAATTTTTAGGATTTTTGGGATTTTTGGGATATTTAATTTTTTGTGCTTTTTTCAAGTTTTTTTTTTTTTTTTCAAGTTATTTTGCAATTTTTTTGAATTTTTCATGGACATGATTTGATTTTTACAAATTTTCTAGGATATTATTTAATTTTTACAATCTTTTCAATACATTATTTAATTTTTAGGGATTTTTTTTAGGACTTCTCTAAATTGCAAAACAACTTGAAGAAAGCACAAAAAATTAAATATGCCAAAAATCCTAAAAATTGAAAAAAAAAATCCAAAAAATAATTACTCTTTTCATTTTCATCAATAAATCATCCTTTTGCGAAAGATAGACATTAGAGCAAACACATACCAAAAATTGAAAAAACATAGTGCTTAATGAAAGCATGCATCAACAAATGAACTATCTAATCAAGTTAGCAATCAAACAGATTGAATTTGTGCAACCAATCAATCTAGATTATTATTATTATTATAGGTCCTTAAATGTTGATTGATTGATTGATTGATTGATAGGGCACATTCAATTTGCCTGATTGTTGATTTGATTCAATAGTTTGTTTGTTGATGCATGATTTTATTAAGCACTATATTTTATCAGTCTTTGGTTTGTGTCTGCTCTGATATCTATCTTTTGCAAAAGGGTGATTTATTGATGAAAATTAAAATGATTTTTTTATTGTTTATCATTTTTTAGGATTTTTGGGATATTTCCAATCTTTTTTTCTTTCTTCAAGCTATTTGGTAATTTTCCAAAATATTTTTTAATTTTTTCTATTTAATTTTTTTGTTTAAGGAAAATGATGATTGACAAAGGACTAATGATGTTGATTCATTGATTGATTAATAGGGAAAATTCAATATGTCTTATTGTTGACTTGATTAGATAGTGTTTTGCCTATTGATGTATGATTTCGTTAAGCACTATATTTTATTAGTCTTTGGTCTGCATTTTCTTTGATATATGTCTTTCGCAAAAGGATGATTTATTGATGAAAATGAAAATGACTAATTATTTTTTGGAATTGTTATTATTTTTCAATTTTCTCGATTAGATAGTTTGTCTATTGATGCATGATTTCATTGAGCACTATGTTTTATCAGTCTTCAGTCTGCATCTTCTCTAATATTTGTCTTTCGTAGAAGGATGATTTATTTATTTTTTGGATTTTTTTTATTGTTTTGCAGTTTTTAGGATTTTTGGGATATTTGATTTTTTTTGCACTTTCTTTAGGTTATTTTGCAATTTTTTTGAATTTTTCTTGGACATTATTTTTTTTTATCCTAGACAGATATTAGAGTAGACATGGACTGAAGAATGATAAAACATAGTGCTTAGAAAAATTATGCATCAAAAAATAGACTATCTAATCAAGTTAGAAATCAAATAGATTGAATTTTTCCTATCAATAAATTAACATTAGTAGTCCTTTGTCAACCATCATTTGTCTTATACAAAATGTGGTACACTCAAAACTAGCTTTTATCTATCTTAGCCAAGGTGCTTCATTTCTGAAATAAGACATCATGATCATCCTATCAAACACAAATATACAATAGTGACAATAAGATCAAAATGGTTGTTGGCTTACATAGTTCAAGTGAGTTTAATCTTTTATTGATTTATCTTTGGTGATGTTCCTATGTTACTGAAGGATATCATTGAGTGATGAGAGTGGTGGATGGTTCATGATCCATTTTGGTTTATCTTCCATTTGTGGGATGTTTTCATGAATTGTGGGGGGCGGGTATACCTTGGTTGTCTTTGTTGGCATGTTTACTTTATTTCTATTGCACATGCCTTGACCCGTAACATACCATTTTATTTTAGTATGGATTGTAATATTCCTTGTCTACAATGTGTTTGTTTTTCACAAAAAAAGATTGCATTATCGCTCAGGGTTTCTATGTCATGGTGTACCACATCCATTTTTCCATATTAAATAAAGCTCTCTAAAGATAAAGTGCACTTATAAAAAAAGATTCATCATTACTAACTCTTCTTCGTCTAATTTTATCTTTTTACTAAAATTTTCTTCAATCGATCCTAGGTAGTCATCTTGGTCTAGTGCTTTGTTACACAAAAATAAGTGCATCTTGAATTCAAATAGGTTAGAGTACATGCATATAATAATGGTTTATAAAGAATATCTACAACATATAAAAAATCCAAAACCATTGTATTATGCATACATGTTATAATCTAGATATATAGTTGCATATGTACATACATCATAAGCTCACAACATAAACATGTGTATCCATAATATAAATCATCATAAATCCATCATAAAGCATGACATCATATAAGCATCATCACATAGAAACTAAAATATATCATATCATAGTTAGTGAATCACTATATCTCATAGATATATATAAGCATCATAAAATATATCAAAGTACAAAATCAAATATTCTCATAAAGTAAGGCCCAAGGGCTCAGTGTGATATATAAAATATATCTACAAAAAGTGTCACTATAAATAGAGAGAATCGTCCTCTTCTCTCTCAATCCTCCTAGTAATTTTCCTATCTAGAGGATTTATCCCCTCTTGTTTGTGATCATGTCTTCCCTAGCCTAGGTCACTTCAATGGGCCTATCACACCCCCACTACTCTATGTCCTTTAAGAGTCTCTTTTGACTTGTAAAATGTGAGATGTATATCTTGGAGCTCTCTACTTTGGTGGTACCTCTCTCTCATATAGAACTTGCCAATACATGATCTCCTAAAAAGCCTTTGTTAGAATTCCTATTATATCTTGCATGCCAACATCTATGATACTGCTAATGAAGGCCTAAGCACCCTCCTCTCTCTCTACACTCTGGAAAAAGATGTGTCACGAGAGGTTATAAGTGTAACCATCTCTAGTGTGAACATGTTCCTCTCTAAAATGAGAATTGTTCGCTTTGTATCCCAAACAACCCTTTCTACTGCTCTCTTGGCCTAGAGTGTTGAAATTTGCATCATCAGAAACTAAAATGTTTTCGTCTCCTGCTTAAGATGATCAATTAGATTTGATGAATCATTTTCAGGTTCCTCCTGTAGTTTATTCATAAGTTCCTACCTTTGGTTCCTTGAGAGTTCAAGTTGATCTTTAAGTTTCTTGATATAATCCTCTGCTCTTTTCAATTTGAATTTCAATTCTGCATTTTCTGCATTATC
>BSBK01013464.1:57500-125385 GCA_027943335.1 Chamaecyparis obtusa | reverse complement strand
GATCAATCTTTAAGTCACAGCTGTTGATCTCTATTACTTTCCTGGGCCTATGCTTTAACACTTATCTTTAGTCACACTACTGTGCGGTCACGAACTTCACCGCCACAGAAATCTAGCTTCACATATATGTTTGGTCGCATGATCACACGGCACCAAACTAACCCTTGCGATCATGCGATGAAAACTTCTTAACCATGCAAATGCCGACCGCAGACCACCCACAAAAATCCTCGACCCCACCACCAGTCGCCGACCAATCAAACATCAACACCTCAGCACCCGAAAGACGCCCCACTAGACTTAGTGAATTGCCGACAAAGGACCTTTTCCAATTCGCCAAACAACTCATGCCTTCGCTAAACACTTAGCGACTTCCTGACCATCATTCGCACAATCACTAGACAAAATAGAAAATCTCCAAATCTTCTCGTGAATGCATGAAAAGACTACATCTTATCGGCACCCGCCACCTTTTATCCGAACCGCCAAACACTAGACTCCAACTAGGCCCGCTCGAAGCCACATGTCACAAAACCATTCACTGATCCACGTCCAGTCACTGGCATAGGACCCACTTACCACAAGCCCTTTGAAAATGAACGGCTGGCGTAAGATCTCATGGCTCTGACAAATCCCATGAGAACTTATGCCGGCTGTAGGATCCATCCTCGTCACAAACCCCTCCGAAAATGGCCCCACACCTGAGCACATCCACATCAATCAATAAGAAACCTCCACCTGCGCAGACATGTCACATCGGACCCACTGCGGACAACAGACAACCTGGCAAGAAGGAATAAAATCTTACGGATGGTGCATGATCGCAAAGGCTTGGAATATTCCTTGCAATCATACGTTGACCGTTAGATTAAAAGCTTAAAACATGGGCCCCTCTGACATAGACCAACTCATCATCATCTCCATGAAAAAAGCTAACGGGCCCACCTACCATAATGCCAACACACTACCATGGACACGTGTCAATCAGTTGCATGATCGCATAGCAAAAAATTGGGCTATGTGACCATGCGACAGCCAATCACAAGCTGCCACATGTCCACCATCGGGACCACACCAAAGAAGCCTCATCCCTTCAGAGGATCGGACGGTTGTCACAAAAGCGCAAGAAATAAACCTCGTGCATCTTCACCATGCGAACTTGTGGCAACCATCGATCCTATCTGAACTTTAACCATGCAGGAAGCATAAGAGGATATAGACCGCCAAGCATTCAGTGACTACATGACTAACTACCAGCCAAGTCACCAGATGTTAAGCGCTAACCGCAAGGCATGAAGAGACCACGTGACTACACAGTCGCAAGGTCGCTGGATGGAAAAAGTAACCACCCAAAGACCTGGAGAAAGCGTGACTAACACCCTACAAAGACTGGTCCCCACCACCCATGTCGGGTTTGCACAGTTGAGGGAACGTCAAAAACACATAAAGTTTTTAGCACCATAAGACTAGTGCACAAAGTTTGAAGGCAAAGGGTAAAAAACAACGCAAGTTTTTCAACAGACTGAAAGATAGCAAGGAAGCTGAAAACATCACAGGTTTTCAAAAACACTGTGGGTTTTCAACACAGAGGCAGAACTGAAAAAAAAAAGCTTCCCATGGACCTTGAAACTCCAAAATCTTACTGGGTTTTGCACATTAGCAGACGTGACTTGGGTAAAAGCAAGGTGACACATAAAAGAGCACGGGCAGGACACTAACCATGAAACATGCAGGGGAGAGGCCAATCTCATGAGACTTTGTAATGACAAAAGATTGGCCTAACAGTGGCTCTGTTTGGGGATGATGGGTAACCTATGCCCATGTGAGAATTCAGATCTCTGGGAGAGTAGACCAATCCACAAGATTTTTTTTTTTAAAAAAAAAAAAGCAGAGAGCAAGGAGCAAGTAGGGCAAGACCAAGCAAGAGGACCAAAAAATGATAGACTAGGGAAAAATAGGGCAGGGGAAAGCAACCTATATACAGAAATTTACAATATTCACAAAAGGCTTAGGGCCCCAAAAATTTTGATCAGGTCTTTCCTCTATCAAACAAGTAATTTTCATCTCCACTTAGCAAAGGAAAGTTGAAAATACATTTCTCATCCATCCTGCCAAAAACACTGTGATCCACATTTAGCACATTATATAAAGAATGACCACCATAATCACCATCATCCGACAAGATATAGACATCAGGCTGCCATAGATGTTGACCCTTTCATGACAACAAAATGTCACACTCTTTACTTTCACCGCCATGCTGAAAAAGGAAACACTCCAACTCAACACCATGACTGGAAGCATCAACATTCTGACCATTAGTTTGCAATGAATAATAAACACTTTCTATCTCCCTGCTCTACAAACCAATATAAAACTTCTCAAGACAGAAATCTGACTGCATGAAAATGGGAACAACTTGCTGATCAAAAATCACATCAGCATCTTCTAAAAGGGAACGAGTATTGTCATTTGATGACTTATTAGTCATTTGTAAATTTGAGAAAGCCCCTTCAGACTTACCACATTCTCCAGCATTAGAATATAAAGAAGAACCACAGACATTAGGCTCTTGAAAAACTAAATCCACACTGGTACACATATCATCATACTCACCATCACTGACATTATCAAATTTACCACAATAATGTGTACCATCCACTTGCATATCAAAAATGGGAGAAAGGACCTCAATAGAAGTTTCACACACCATGCCATCACTCATTTTTTCTTCATCAAAAATAATATCCACTAGGCATGGGATCTCAGAAACATACTCAGGAGTGCACCTTTGAAACTCTGCATCCAATAGCTCTAAAATTTGTTCACTACTTAGCAGGTACTGGACTTCACACTCTATCTCATTTGCCTCACTGCAAATGCTGTAAATATCTTCCTCATCTGATACAGGGGCTGAAAATATTTGTGTCAGGTCATCACTGCAGGAACTCATATTTGCAGATTCATCTTCTGTCTCTTGATAATCACAAATTCCATTATCAGCACCAGTATCACAAGATTCATCACTCTTAAATGAATCCATCCATTTCTTAACTTTTTCCAATGCTTCATCTCTAATAGAGGTAGTCCAACCAACTGATTCAGACACACTAAGCACTAAAAAAATTTCAATATACTGGAAATCTTGAAGCTCAATACCCATAAGAAGTTCATCACAAGCTATAAGAAATTTCTTATAGTATGAGTGGGATGACCCTTCTTTCCATTCCCCTATTGTACATCTTAAAATCCTTGTACAAGTCTGTTGGATCTTTTGACATATTAGATAAATGTCTCTGTCTCTATCAACATTTCTAAGATCTGACTAATTAGACCCAGACCTAGAAACATCATCCTGATCTAACAAAGCTGGAAACTCCATTTTAAAGTATTGACAAAATAATACAACTTGTTCTCATGACAATACTTTTGCTCAAACCCATGCAACCAATAAATCTTTAAACCTCAACATATTTCTGATACTCATTACAAAACTAAAACTTTTATCCAGAAATATGATCAAATCTTCAAGACTGACTTCCCTTTTCAATAGTGACTTGTTCACCTAATTAGGGACTGTTCTTGCTCAATGAAATAGGATTACCTAGAGATGTTGTGAATGCTGAAAAATACTGATATAAAGTCTCCTCCAAATCACTTTTCAAACCTTGGTAGAGCTCCCACCTCCTTACAGAGGACAAATCTAAATCAGCTGAGAACCTCTGCAACTCTGAACCTTCTTCAAAACCAACAATCACAAGACAACCTCACAGGATAACTGCTTGTCAGAACTGTAAATATATCAAACTTACTATAAAACACTAACCAAATAGAGACAAATCAGAGTTGCCACTCAACACTAGGTGAGAAAATTTTACTAATGTGTTTTTTACTTCAGACTCTATGATCTTCAACCAGAACCCTGGGATGATCCAGCCAAGCAAGGAAGCTTGTTGTCTTTTACCTCTTCCCCAGCAGAGTCACCATTTTGTTTGTTGACTTGGTTGGGCCAAACCAATCTGGTCAAGAAGATTTTGAATACTTCAATATGACTGCAACCAGAGCTCCTTAATAGGTTTTCTTTATGTTCTTCCCCAGTGGAGTCACCATTTTGTTGGTTGTGGATTATTCCCTTTGATCTTCAACTTGCAGATTTACACTTTGATGGATAATATAAATAAAACTCCTGACTCTATCACCACTCCAAAGTCCACAAGGAAGAGGGCCAACTGACAAGGATCAAAGGATCCTTCTACACTTTGAGCATTCAGTGCTCAGGTGGGTGTACCCTTGACTCACTTCTCTAAAGGAGTCTAAAACAATATGCTACTATATTCAATACAAGATTGTTAAAGATTTATCAAATGATGTTTGTGTTTGTGGTTGTTAACCATGCATACCTCAAGAGGAAAGACTAGTGCCTTATCCCAGGGCTCAGAGTCACCTAACTGTATACCTCAACTGAATACCTCAAATCAAACACAATGGAAACTAGAGTAAGTTCTTTGCCTATTACCCCTTTCCCTAAAGCACAAGGATGTCAAATTCTATACCTGGCTGTAAACTCACTGAATTCACCTAAAAAGCTTTAATCCTAACTTTGTTAGAAACTCAGAGATGAATTCAAAATACTCTTTATTTACCATACATTAACACACTTTGTGATATTAACATATATGAGCTCAGAGACAAGCAAGAAGACATACACAAGATACAAGATTGGGATTCAATGATGTTTTCATTAACAAATCCAGAATCAGCATAAAATTAGAATGACACCAAGATAAGAAAAGTCACAAAACCAGACATCTATCAGTATATTACAGTAAAAAACTAGGGACCAAAAGCAATTTGGAACCCTTGCAAAACCAAAAATCTGCAACTTATACCACTAGCTGCCTTGGAATTCTCAAAGAGAATGCAACAAGCTACGAACAACTAGGGCTAGGGTCTCAACCACCCAACCAATTCAAACAGTCACAAAATTTACTGTAGGAGCATGAAGCATAAGCAGCCTAGAGAAAACAAATCTCTAGCAGATCAACAATCATGAAAATCTACGAGCTTAGCATAGTACACCGGGAATGCCATGAAAATCAGTCAAATCGGCCACCTACAAATAGCTCCTTGAGCACAAAACCATACTCCACCCAGTACAAAATCTACCTCCACAAATGACCACAGGAGCCCTGGACCACAACGCAACAACCTACCACCACCAAACTAGCAAGAAACCTACCCAAAAAGCATTAAAACTAGGTACCTTTGGTCACTGTAAACCCCTCTGCAAATTTGAATTTAAATCCCAATGGTGACTTTCATGACACCAGAAACATATTGGCGGTCCTCATTTAAACTGGGATCAATCTTTAAGTCACAGCCGTTGATCTCAATTACTTTCCTGGGCCTATGCTTTAACACTTATCTTTAGTCACGCTACTGTGCAGTCACGAACTTCACCGCCACAAAAATCTAGCTTCACATATATGTTTGGTCGCATGATTGCAAGGCACCAAACTAACCCTTGTGATCATGTGACAATAACTTCTTAACTACGCAATACTGACCACAGACCACCCACAGAAATCCTCAACCCCACCACTAGTCACTGACCAATCAAACATCAACACCTCAACACCCGAAAGATGCCCCACTAGACTTAGCGAATTGGTGACAAAGCACCTTCACCAATTCGCCAAACAACTCATGCCTTCGCTAAACACTTAGCGACTTCCCGACCATCATTCACACAATCACCAGACAAAATAGCGAATCTCCAAATCTTCTTGTGAATGCATGACAAGACTACATCTTATCGGCACCACCACCTTTTATTCGGATTGCCAAACACTAGAATCCAACCGAGCCCGCCCGAAGCCACATGTCACAAAACCATTCGCTGATCCACATCCAGTCACTGACACAGGACCCACTTACCACAAGCCCTTTGAAAATGAACAGCTGGCGTAAGATCTCATGGCTCTGACAAATCCCATGAGAACTTATGCCGGCCGTAGGATCCATCCTCATCACAGACCCCTCTGACAATGGCCCCACACCTGAGCACATCCATGTCAACCAATAAGAAACCTCCACCTGCGCAGACATGTCACATTGGACCCACTGCAGACAACAGACAACCTGGCAAGAAGGAATAAAATCCGACGGATGGCACATGATCGCAAAGGTTTGGAATATTCCTTGTGATCATACGCTGACCGTTAGATTAAAAGCTTACAACGCCGGCCCCTTTGACATAGACCAACTCATCATCATCTCCACAACAAAAGCTAACGAGCCCACCTACCATAACACCAACACACTGCCATGGACACATGTCAATCAGTCGCATGATCGCATAGCCAAAAATTGGGCTATGCGACCATGCGATAGCCAATCACAAGCTGCCACATGTTCGCCATCGGGACCACACCAAAGAAGCCTCATCCCTTCGGAGGATCGGACGGTTGTCATGAAAGCGTAAGAAATAAACCTCGTGCATCTTCACCATGCGAACTTGCGGCAACCATCGATCCTGTCTGAACTTTAACCATGCAGGAAGCATAAGAGGATACAAACTGCCAAGCATTCAGCTACTATGTGACTAACCGCCAACCAAGTCGCTAGATGTTAAGGTCTAACCACCAAGCATGAAGAGACTAGGTGACTACATAGTCACCAGGTCGCTGGATGGAAAACGTAACCTCTCGGAGACCTGGAGAAAGTGCGACTAACACCTTGCAAAGACTAGGCCCCACCACCCACATCGGGTTTGAGCAGTTGAGGGAACGTCGAAAACACATAAAGTTTTCGGCACCATAAGACAAGTGCACAAAGTTTGAAGGCAAAGGGTCGAAAACAATGCAAGTTTTTCAATAGACTGAAAGATAGCAAGGAAGCCAAAAACATCACGGGTTTTTGAAAACACTGTGGGTTTTCGACATAGAGGCAGAACTTAAAAAGCTTCCCGCGATCCTTGAAACTCCAAAATCTTACTGGGTTTTGCACATTAGCAGACGTGACTTGGGCAGAAGCAAGGTGACACATAAAAAAGCACGGGGCAGGATAGTAACCATGAAACATGCAGGGGAGAGGCCAATCTCACGAGACTTTGTAATGATAGAAAATTGGCCTAACACTATCTATGCCTTTATGTTCATTAACTAAATACTGGTGAATTAACTAGTGTATATACCAATCATACTAGTAACTTAATGTGTAAAGAAAAATAACAATTCATCACATCCATACACATATAAAACTTGATTTTTAACGTATAAATCCTATTGGGGAAAATCCACCTAGAACCGGTACCCGAAAATAATTTCACTCTTCTGAAGTGAGCTCAGTTAAGAGCCAACCCTGTTAAAGGTTACAATAACACACTGGAAGGTGTTATCTTATTAGAGGATGTATCAATAACAGTTCTCTATGACCAAACATTCACTATGAGGTCAAAATGAAAACAATCAACATTCATTGAATTTCATAATGAAATAACAAAGAATGTTAAGTCCCACTTGGTTAAGATATTTATCTGTAGCAATGGTTAGAATACAATACTAAATAATCAGGCTCAAATACAACTTTCTTTTGTAGATTTTGAGATCTATGCTAAGCTCAAAATACCTCTGGCCAATATACTCAATTAAATTTCCTTGTATCCTCTAACTTTGTTATGCTTGGTTAATTCCTTTCTCTGACGCTCGGTGTTGTCTATAGATTTGCTAAGTTTTGTCTTTAACCTGTCTGACCAGCTTCACATGAATGCAATCTTCTCATGCACATTCTAGAATTAATTATGAATCTCTTGTCTCCTTAAATAGACATAATAAATTATTTTCTTCTCAGCCATAGATTTTGCCTCTTAATCTTCTTGTATTTGTAACACGTTTCATTCTCCATCATCCGATCATCCTTGAATGTTTTCAGCCATTTAAACATTATAACAAACTTTATCTTTAACCTCAGGATCATCCATATTCATCCAACTCATCATCTTTAGTTAGCAATCATATATTCCATATATTTCTTTCACTCAGTCAATATCGTGATGTGTCGGTAACTTCTAACTCAGTTAACACTATACTTGGTATACACTACACTTGCTCAGTTTACACCATTTTCAACTCGATGTATACTAAGTTCTTCATTTACCGACCTCATAAACTTGTATATTCTTAATCTTCAATCCATAAAAAAATTATGTAATACAATCAAATCACTAACATAATGTCATAGACTCATCAATAAGTTACCCAATGAATACCATATCCATATATTTCTCATACATATCATCTTCATGTTAATATTTCATTCCTTCACCATTATCTCCTTCTTTTAAATGTTTGTAACTATCATGATAAGTATAGCCAAAACTAGTTGACATCAATGACAATACAATAATTGATTTAATGTGTCACATATGTCTTTGTAGCTCGGTGATCATCCATCTCTCCCTTTGAAGTATTTAATCTTTTTTCAAACTCTTCCTTAAGATATTCAATTAGTTGTAGTATAATAATCTCTCCCTTTGGTATTGATAGCAACACAATATGAAATATACTATAGAATACCAAACATCTATCTACAAATATGTATATATGTTGTAACTTGGTAATCTCTCCCTAGTTTATGCATTTAATATATTTAATCACTACACAATATCAGTGTCTCTCCCTTTCGGTTAGCTTTAGTTCTAACTGATATTTGGGTATGTGCAGGATCATGGTATGCCAAAAAGTGGCAATGTGAAAAAATAAACTTTTCACTCATCCAAAAGTGCACAAATCCATTTGTTGACTTTTTAGTAGGCCTGGGTGTCAGTACACCTGGCTAAGCCAAAAGCCAAAGCACAGGCCTAATCGGATATCTGATAATATCAGATATCTGATTTTTGCTAGTAATTATATATTTACATAGCTTGAACGCATTCAACATTTTCACTGTGAAAATGTTAAACGCAGCTAGGGCTTTCGGATATCTGGTTTTATCTCCTATCCGATTTCATTTGAATCTTAAAGTAAGTTCAATCTTTAATTTTTTATTATTTTTATTGTGTTTTAATAGAAATTTATAGTTTTTAATATAAAAATTAGCCCGTTTAAATGAGTTTTTGTATTTTTTTTAAAATTCATTGTAATTATCTATTTATTTTCTAATTGTAATCAGACATGGAATCAAAAAACCCTCCCAATGATCCTGCAAACAATCCACAACCACCTCCCAATAATCCCCCACTTGTAGAAGATAAACCAATCTCAAACCCTTACCGTTTAGAGTATCTAATAGGAGAAAATCTAAATCAACTTAGAGGATTTCAAACCACCTATGCCAATATCCCCATATTGCACCCCATGTTTATGACATTGAACTCAATTATTGAAAACATGGAGAAACTTATAGAGAAACATAGTGTTGCAGTTCTTTGGCATGATTCCATGCACACCCAGATTGACGATGGGCTTGACTATGATCAAGTCATGAACCTAAACATAACAAAACATGACATATGTAATCTTTTTGTGCATCCTAAAACTAGTCTAAAAGTGGACCCTAAAAAACCCAAGTTGTCAATTAAATGGTGCATAAATAGTGCAATACGTGACAACTTTTGGGACCATAGGTGGGTGGTTTTTGATAGACCACCTCACAGCAATTTCGATGTCCCATTTTATTTTATTAAAAAATTGTATGCTAAATTTGTTCTCGGTCACAAGGTCAATTATTGGAGTATGAGACCGAATCAAGGTGTAGGTTTAGGCACTCCTTAGGATAGGCCATGGGCACACCGGGTGAAATCTCACACATATGTCCCCCCTCCTAAGATTTCACCACCTCCCACGGTGCAGCATCCTGGCATTATTAATGAGGCCAGCTCATAGACTATTTGATCCATTCACACCTTGAGTGATGTGTTGGTTACGCAAAGCACAATATTGTTGCCTCCTCATCCTAATGCTTCTGGCCCTTCCACATCCTCCATGAGCTCACATGTTTGTATGCCCCACACTTGCATTATGTGCAAGAATCTATGCTTAGGTCCCTTGAGTGATAGTGATGCATATAATTACGTCTTCAATGTGGACGATTCTACACAACACACTACATGCAATGAAGCACCTCATGAAGATGTGCATCAAGGGTATATAGAGCTATGGACTCCTACTATTACGGTAAGGGTAAACAATTCACTTTTTACATTGTATTTAATTTTTATCATTCATATTTTTAGTAGAATTTTCTTATAATAATTTCCCACTTATGTTCTTTTATGTGTTACATTTATGTTCAGTTGATAACAGAGGAGGAGATGGCACAGATGGAGGGGTCCATGCTTTCAGCCATATCATTTGGTCTTGACACTTCCACGGTACATATGTTTTAATGTACTCATTGGTTTCCTTAAATTATTATAATAGTATATGTACACACATTTTCTAATTTTTACGATCATCTTATTACATACTAATGTAGGTGTCACTAGTTGCCACTAGAGGGCACTATGAGGGAGTGTAGGTTTTAGGTTTTAACAAGGGGAATGTAATTAAGTAATTTAGTTTGTTTATGCATACATGTATACTTGTCAGTTGTGCCTACTCATTTTTAATTTACATGGTTTATTTGACAAAGAGTGGTATATATCTGATGATGTCGTGAGACCCTATCACCATGATAGAGTCACAAGCATATCAATTCGTAGTGGTAGCCCCATGGCACATATATTTCTAAAGTTATTTGTGTGTATTTTACTATCAAGTATATATAATATGATTTATGATAGTATGAAGTATCTCTTTGACTTTTTTAGGTCACTCCTAGTTTGAAGGAGATAGAACGCCAAGGGTTTGTATCACTGATGACTTAGCCAACATTTCCTGAAGAAAGTTCAACATAGGTCAGAGTCAACATTGGTGGCATTGTTCCTTCACTACCAAGGACATATATTAGGTCTCCTGTTCGTGGGAGGAGACAAAGAGGTGAGGTATATGAGAGTTCAATTTTAGTTTAAATTTTATTTATTATTGTTGACCATGATTCTCAATTTTTATTTTTTAAATTTGTAGAAACCATATAAATTAAGTAATCTAACTTTGGGTTTCACTTTTGTGTTTGAATGCAGGATCCATCAGAGCCAAAGAGTACTTCAAATAGGTTGCATTTTGATGATCCACCAGTAGAATAGAATGTCCTAGAAACATTTGTAGTTGAGCTTCCTATTTTGAGATTTCATATGACACATTTTCAGATGGTGTATGTGATGCAGGAGCATCCTAGGATTCTTGGCAATCCTATATCAACCAAAATATGTTTGTCTTTGAAGGTAGATTGTTATTTTTGATCTTGGATTGGTGGACTTCTTGCTCGGTTTGGGAGATTCGTTGCTCGATTTCTATGGTCATCGGGGTGCTCGGTCTCTAATGAACACTCGGTTACTGAAGGTGTCAGTTCACTGGCCCTCAATGATAAGTGCATTGCTCAGTCATGCTTGACATGGTTGGTCGAATGCTGCTCGGTTATTTCCTCTGTTGCTTGGTGTTCTTTCTTACTGACTTGGTTTGTTTGGATAAATCAGCTTGGCCGATTGGTGCATTTAATTTGGGTCATGCTCCTTGAGTTATGGATTGACCGTTGGACATGTGGGGACCTAGATCTAGCGTGTTGCATTCTTCTATGTGGATCTGATGATCGTTGGGGCCATCTTTGAGAGTTTATCTATTTTGTAAGGCTATGTGAGAGCCAACTAATGTTTTAGCATTTAATATTTGTTTGTAAGGGTTTATTGTTTCATCAGCCAACTTGTGGCTGGGAATCAGTATTTATAGGATGCTTGGGTAGTTTTTTAGGGGGATGAGATAATTGAAAAGAAAGGTTAGTAGCCTGCAAGCTTAGGAGTAGGAAGATTGCTTGGAAGTTTGAGTACAAGTTTAGATCTTTCCTGGGTGCCTACTAGTGTGCTTCCTATTGCAGACTTGGGCTAGCTGAATGCTGATATTGTGGAAAATATTTGGATCCTATGAGATCTTGTAGAGTGTTATTTTCTTTGTACCTAGCCATAACTAGGAAGGTCTTACAGCCTGACACATTGCATGTAATCGGTAATTTGAAGAATCTGTTGAAGAAGCTAGAGATCCTGAGGGGAATCGAACTCCGAAAGCTATGTCTAAGATTGGGAAAAGACCTAAATTGAAGTTTCTACATTTTTTGGAAGCCTTAGGATAGAAGAATTGATTGATTGGATCAATGAGATTGATGAGTACTTTGAGTATGAAGAAATAGAAGATCCTAATAAGGTTAGATTTGCAAAGACTAAGTTGAAGGGTCGTGCAAATATTTGGTGGAGAGAAGTTCAGTTGGAAAGAGGTAGAAGAGGAAAAGAAAAGATCACGAAGTGGAACCGAATGGTGGACAAGTTGAAGAAGTAATTCATTCTGGTGGATTATGAATTGGACATGTTTAAGAAGATGCAAGCTTTGAAGTAGACTAACAAATTGGTGCAGGAGTATACCAAGGAGTTTTATAGAATCTTGATTAGGACTAGTCATTCTGAAGCTGATATAGAAAAGGTTGCTAGGTATGTCTATGGTTTGAGACCTAGTATTCAGGAAGAGTTACTTACTGTGCAAATGACAACAATCGGTGATGCTTATTATATGGCATTGCAGATTGAAGAGAAGTTGAATAAGAAGTATGAAGGAAAATAGAACAATAAGAACTGAGGTGGTAAAAATGGTGAAGCAATTGCCGAAAGTAATGTGACAAAGAATCCTAAGTCTGATGTGGGATCTAGCAGTGGTCAAGTTACTAAGAATGCTGGATAGAGAGGAAGGTGGAAGAATGAGTTCACTAGTTCTTGTTATAACTATGGTGAAGCTGGTCATAGAAGTTTTTATTGCCCTAAAAAGAGGGTGGCACTGACTACTGAAGAAGATATTGTGAATGTTGCTGAAAAAGGTGAGACACTTATCACTAGGAGATTAGCTGCATGTGTCCATGAACTAGTGCAAAGAAGGAATTTGTTCAGAACCAGATGTAAGTGCAAGGATAAGGTATGTAATGTCATAGTTGATGGTGGCAGTTTTGAGAACTTTGTTTCAGATGAAATGGTTAGTAAGTTGAGTTTGGAAAGAAGGAAGCATCCTAATCCTTATCAGATTAGTTGGATACAAGATGTTTCTAAGGTTAGAGTTGAAGAAAAATACTTGGTTAAGTTTTAGATTAGATATTACCATGATGAGATATTGTGTGATATATTGCCCATGGATGCTTGTCATTTGTTTCTCGGTAGACCTTGGCAATTTGATAGGAATGTTTTGTTTGATGGTCGTGCTAATACCTATGTGGTTAGGCATGAAGGAGCTCAGCATAAGATGATACCTTTACAAGAAATGGAGGTTAAGGGATGTGGAGTTATTAGGTGTTTTCCTTATGAAAAACCTCAGGAGCACAAGGTTGATGAACCTATTCTTGCGAAGTCTAGTTTGAAGGAGAAGGAGAATGATATCTCTGAAGAGTTGGTTGAGATGAAGAAACATATGATCTTGCTGGTAGAGATGGTAAATCAGATGGTGACATTTGTGACACAGAGAGATACAGATGATACTGAGTTGGTTGAGTATGAAGAGGATGAACCTTACAAAGGCACTGATGTGATTGGTAGTGGTCAGAGTCGGTTGCTATCAATTGCTGACATGAGGGGTAAACAAAGTGGAAGGTAGAAGGACTTTCTGCATCAGATAGTGAATGAAGTAAAGAATACTTGGGATGGAGGACAAGAAGAGATGTGGGTGAAGAACATATTTGACATACCTATTTTGATTCTATTGAAGCGTTCCTAATTTTCTTAAGAGAAAATCTTTCTTACCTGAGGTGTTTGATGCAGGAGCATCCTAGGATTCTTGGCAATCCTGTATCAACCAAATTATGTTTGTCTTTGAAGGTAGATTGTTAGTTTTGATATTGGTTTGGTGGCGTTCTTTCTCAGTTTGGGAGACTGGTTGCTCAGTTTCTATGGTCACCGGGGTGCTCGGTCTCTGAATAATGCTTGGTAACTGAAGATGTCGGTTCACTGGCACTCGGTGATAACTACATTGCTTGGTCATGCTTGGCATGGTTGGTTGACTAGTGCTTGGTTATTTCCTCTGTTGCTCGATGTTCTTGCTTACCAACTTGGTTTGTTTCGATAAATTGGCATGGCCGACTGGTGCATTTAATTTGGGTTGTGCTTCTAGAGTTATAGATTGACCATTGGATGTGTGGGGACCTAGATCTGGTGTGTTGCATTCTTCTATGTGGATCTGATGACCATTGGAGCCATCTTTGAGACTTTATTTATTTTTTAAGGCTATGTGAGAGCCAACTGATGTTTTATCATTTAATATTTGTTTGTAAGGGTTTATTGTTTCATCAGCTGACTTGTGGCTGGGAATTAGTATTTATAGGATGCTTGGGTAGTTGTTTAGGGGGATGAGATAATTGAAAAGAAAGGTTAGTAGCCTACGAGCTTAGGAGCAGGAAGATTGCTTGGAAGTTTGAGTACAAGTTTAGATCTTTCCTGGGTGCCTACCAGTGTGCTTCCTGTTGTACACTTGGGCTAGCTGAATACTGCTGTTGTAGAAAATATTTGGATCATATGAGATCTTGCAGAATGTTATTTTCTTTGTACCTGGCTGTAACCGAGAAGGCCTTACAGCCCGGCACATTGCATGTAATCAGTAATTTAATGAATACATACTTTTGTTGTATTATAGATCCATTGTTGTTGTTGTGTATTTTCACTGCATATTGGTTTGGCTGCAAGGTCGGTCAGTCCTTAATTGGATTCACCAGCCCTCACTACATCAATATGCCACATTGTATCTAGATATGTTGAGATGGTGTATTCTCTCTCTCTCTCTCTCTCTCTCTCTCTCTCTCTCTCTCTCTCTCTCTCTCTCTCTCTCTCTCTCTCTCTCTCTCTCTCTCTCTCTCCCTCCCTTAGGTATAATATTGAACATATAATATAAATATCTAATATAATACTATTATACAATAGAGAAATAAATAATAATAATATAATACTATGTGATGATGATAATCACCTTCATGAAATTAAGATCAAATTAGCAACAATTCAAAGTAAATACAATGCAAATATAATTAAAATTGAAACTAAGATCTATAGCATCTCATGGTTCTCTAGAAAGTTGTGGTAAGTGAAGCTCTCAGCTCAAATCTCCACTAGTGACACTTGTAAAATGAGAATGTATGCTGCTATGCTTTTACAATGCTTCTATGATGATGATTCTAGCTCAAACTGACAAAAGTATAATCTAAATGCTCTAAATGCTCTTAATTTCTCTTAGAATGCTCTTCAATTGCCTATAGTAACAATGCTTTGCAAATGAATTTCTAAGATATGAATTGCTCTCAAAATACTTCATATTTATAGTAAATTCCCAAGGGTAGGGGGTGGAGTGAAGTAATCATGATTTACCTTTGGTTGAGTCAAATAATTTGCTTTGTTCATAAATGGGGGGACAATTTAAAGGTTTGTCTCAAAGCTTTGGACAAAAGGACAAGATTGAGTGGTTAAGATTGAAACTTTAGAATGAGTGATTGAGATTCATCCTTTTTTAGTGATTGATGTCTTTTTGTCCTCAATTCTCATTGGTTGCTCAAATTTGTTGAAAGATATTAGGAATTATTAAATTCAATTAATTAATTAAATTTAGCCATGTAAGGGTAATAGGTTCATTTTGATTTTTTATTTAAACAACTATATAATTAATTGATTAAAATTAATTATGTAGTGCTTTTCACCCCTTTAAGCTTTGATTTAATTATTTAACATCCTTATTTGATTTTTCCTTTGCTTTTAATTGATTTTGTCCAACTTTATTTAATTATGTCCATTTTAATTGATTTGATCCCTTTTTGATTGAATTAGTGCATTTTGATGATTTTGAGCCATTTTATTGATTTTTGAAATTTTAAAAGCACTTGTCCATTTTTGCGTGTCTACAAATGCCCCTCTTTGAATTGATGTGGGAAGAACATTGATTCAAAGATTCTTTTGTGTCCCGATTGCTTTTTAGGTCCTGATTGTTGATTCACTGATTCACTGATTCACCACTGATTACTACCTCTGATACAAAATTGATTGCTACCTCTGATATGATATGATTGCTGCCTCTGATATGATACAAAAAATTTTGATGCCCCACTGATTCTAATGATGTTTGATTTCAATTTCAATTTGATACCCTGATGCCCCCTCAAAAATTAAAACATATTGATTGCTTGATATGAAAAATTTGATGATGTTGATGTATATGTTTTCATTTCTGAAAATCTTGTTGATATGCCATGATTGAAGAATATGCCCTGGTTGATTTGATAGGTCAATATAGGTCTAAGTCAATTTTCACCTTCAAAATTAGGTCAAAATAGCTTAAATAGGTTGAAAAACCTTGTTTTACTATTCATTTTTACTTTTGTCTTTGGTGATTTTGCTCTGATTCTGTGGTGAATTTCAAGATGGTTGTCCTTATTCAAGAGCATTGATTCAAGAGGTGTTGGTGATATGCGAGGCCACCTAACTATGGACCTCCAGTGAATTATTTCAAACTCCTTTGCATTTATTGCAATTTTTGATTTC
The DNA here is from genome assembly GCA_027943335.1 of Chamaecyparis obtusa. Classification (NCBI taxonomy): domain Eukaryota; kingdom Viridiplantae; phylum Streptophyta; class Pinopsida; order Cupressales; family Cupressaceae; genus Chamaecyparis; species Chamaecyparis obtusa. The sequence continues at coordinate 108,746 of BSBK01013464.1, read as the reverse complement.
GTCATTGCCTTGAATATGCCAAATCACGCCTAGGAAAATTTCACGGTCACCTACACCCTTTTACTGTCACGTTCGTGCTTTTATCTCACACAGACATATAGTTTAATGTCGCAACACCATTTTCATTAGTCTATGGAGCCAAAGCAGTTCTACCGTTAGAGGTCAAAATCTCATCTTTACGAGTGTCATTGCAAGGATTGATCATAGATGAAGACTATAGAGTCGCTAGACTTCAACAATTGGAGTTTCTAGAAGAACACCAAACAAAATCTTATGAGCACCTGAAAGTGTATCAAAATAGAATCTCGAGGAACCACAATAAGCATATCAAACTGAGAGTCTTTCAGGTAGGAGACTTAGTGTTAAGGGAAAACCCAAAGAATCAGGTTGAAAGAGAGAAGAAAGGAAAATGGGAGGCTAATTAGCTTGGTCCATTCATCATAGTTTCTTCATTTGGAATGGGAACCTATAAGTTATCAGATTGTGAAGGAGAGGAACTCCAAGAACCTGTTAGCTCTTTTTCATGTAGAATTGCCAATATAGTTTTCAAACTTGACTCTCGAGTTCTCAACTCCAGATTCTTATAGGGAAAAGGCTAATTAATAAGGACCAAGTCCTTCTTCTACTTTGGGCTCCACAGACTCAGGCAGGTGTACCTATCTTCAGACTCACTGCTTCATAATGATATTAACGGAAATAAACACTCATTGCAAAAAAATGGCAAGTGTGACAAGGATAAACTCCTTTTCGAGCTTTGAACTCAGGCAGGTTAACCCATGTCAGATCTACTTCTTGAAAGGATCACAACACTAGTTTATATCCTTGATACAAACTTTATCTTCTCAGTCATTCAAACATACACAAAAGTAAATTATTATTTAAGTTTTGTTGAGGGTGAAATCTCTGCAAATCGAGGATAGACCAGTGCCTTATCTTTGGGTATAGAGTCAAACAGTGAAACATATACTTACAGAAATCTTCTAAATGAAACACAAACAAATCCTAGATGAAATGCCTTACAATTCATCCTCTCTTAAACACATTTGATCATCAAATTCTTGCCAAATTCCTAAGCTCTCAGAAATTAACCTAAAGACATTACCCTTTCCTTGAAAGGAGCTAGAGATTAAAATCACAGATACCTTGTAAATGGTATATCAAAAGTACCTTATAGATTCAATACACAAAAGCCACATAATTCAAACAAGAAGACAATTGAAATCATGCAAGGGAATTCTATTGTATTTCAATAAAATTTCACCATATCAATACATTTCAAAATCTGATAAAATATTCTAAGATTTCAACAATGGAGCCAACCCTCTATATTATATTTTTCAACCTCTTTTGAAATGAACAAAGACTTACTACTTATACCAATCATCCATCTTGGAATTCTCAAAGGATGCAACAAGCTTCAGATGGCTGTTAAAAGATCTTGCACTAAAAACAAGATTACAAACAGAGAAAGTTGTTTGCAACAACAGATTACAAATATCTATTTCCAACAATCCCACAGGTGGCATCTTTGTCTAAAGATATTTCAAAGCAGTTGCTAAATTTGTTGCATCAATGATGACCACCATCCGGCTAATTCACATCATCCTCTATTTGAAACCGCTCTTCCTCCAATTCTGTATCAAGTTCCATACGTATTCAAATTTGGCCAGGTGTCACATTCGTGTCTATGATAACTTGCTTGACATCTTTGTCCCTTTTTACCTTGATCTTCAAAGGTTTGGAGTACTAACACCTATTGCTTCTTCACTTGATTGCCCTTTCTTCTGAATCTTCTGATAGATATGTGGATTCCCAAATCATGTAAGTTTCTTCACTTGGCTAATGAAAGGCAAGGACCTCATCTTTCTTTGGGGATAACTTTTCCCACTCAGCAACCAACTAATGAACCTCTATTCTCACATTAGCAAAGTATATCCTAGCATCCTGAAGGAGTTCAATAAAGTGTACGAATGGGGTATTATCATCTGTACATAGAATGGCATTTACTTTAGTCAGTACTTGTCTATCTATTTGCTCCATCCATTGACCTTTATCCTTGATTACCCCATTTGCCTTAATAAGACCAGGGAAAATTTGGAAATCATCCTGGAAATATCTTGTCCTTAAGATTTCTGACCTTCTTCTTATACTCTCCCTATTTACCTCAAAGTCAAAAAGATCCTTGATAACCCTGTAAGTACTTGCTAGCTCAATATTTACAACACACTTATCCTTATTTTGATCAAACCATGACCTCAGATTATCTTTTCTTGCAGTCCATCTTTCCAAAATTTTGTCCACAGTAGCCACCTCTTTCTAAAAAATTGCTAAGACATCTGCCAATTGTTTTGCAGATTTGTATATTTCTTTAGGCCTCACCTTTGCAACAAAATGTGACACAACATCTTTTATCTTCTCACCTAACCTATCCTTTACTTTTTGATCAATATCCTCTTCATCTATGGAAGGAGGAAAAGGGGAAGGGGGAAGTTCAATAATAGGGCTTGATGAGGAAGGCCCTACAGAGGAGGAAGCTATCTGAATTTTCTCTGATAATTGTATTGGGCCCTGTTCTCCCAATTTCTTTTTTAAATCTGCAATCAGAATATCTCTCTCAAGAATCCCCTATTTCATCTCACCATAAACCTTCAAAACTATTTCCAGTTTTACAGTGAGCTCTTCCTTCTCTTTAGCTTCCTTTTCTACCACCTTTGTTGTTAATTGTGCTGTGACCATTACCATACCTGATACTTCCACCAAAGAAGTATCAGTAACTCTTCTTACAATTAAACTCCCTGAGAGGTTATCTTTGACAATTTGCTTTCCTTTATCACTTTCATTCTTCCTTAAAGACCACATTACCAACGCTTGATGATTATCACTGAAAGTGACTCCCTTAACAGCTTGTTCTACTTCCTCTAGAGTTCTATGGAGAGGAGTGGTCTATTTTTTGACTGCATCAAACACTACTGCATTAGCTATATCCCATTCTGGGAGGATCAGTACTCCTGACATCTTTACCATATCTCTTCCCTATTCTGGAGTGATTTGTTTAAACTTTGTAGTCATCTCTATTTTCACTTCTTCCTCTATGAATTGTAAATCCTTCTCTGGATTCTCTTCATGTCTCTTCTCACATATTTCTTGAAATTGTTTGATGTTTAATTTCCAAAGAAATTGCATAAAGGCCCTAGTTTTAAGAAAAGTGTCATCAACCAAAAATTCTTCACAAGCTTGCTTGATTATAGGGTCCAGTTCAGTACCTGCTAACTCCCCTGCTGTTAAATCCAACTTAGGTTCTTCTGGTAGCTCTGGCACTCCCTCATTTACTTCTTCATAAGTCATAAAGATTTGACCTAGAGCATCTACTTGCTATACTTGTTCTGCAATCTCTTGGTCATCAAAAATTCTTATAGGAGACTGTGATGGGGAGTACTCCTTTTCCACATGAGCAGGTCTCTCTTCCAATCTTTGCCTTTTTGATGGGGGTGGAGAATCAATTATATCCTCAGAAGTTTGAGGACGAGGAGAATCAGGGATCTCCACAATCTCCTTTTTTTTTCCAACCTATTGTGAGGTTGATGGGATATCCCTTTTATCCATCTACTTTTGCTGGCTTTGTTTTGGTATCACCACATTGTAACCAGTCTTCTTTTGCACCATATACCTCCCCGGGGGTAACCCTTTTGCAAACACAGGCTTGCTCAACAATTGTCTAGCCTTTTCTGGATCATCCTTCATAACCTTTTCCTTCTTCTCATTTAAGGTCTGAAAAATATCCTGAAAACAATTCATAAGAGTGTCTATTTTCTTCCCCATAGGAGTTATGCTTTTCAGGGGATCCCATCCCAAATCAAATTGCCGGATAAAATCTAGTGTCTTCTTGTATACCAACCATTTTTCTTTCATAACCTCTTGTTCCTATATCTTTGCTAAATTCCTGATAATATCTTTAGGGAAATTAAAAATATGGTTGATCATGGCACACTTGGCTCTCTTTTTAAACAATTCATTATAGAAACCTTCTGGATTTGCTGTTCTAGCAATTGCTGTAGCCATATGGTATGGAGCCAGAATTTTATCCATGTAAACCCATCCACCCTTGGTAATTATGAATTGATGGGAAATGGTAACATTTGGGAATAAAGTTCCCTTGCCTTTCCCAGTGAGGGCACACTCCTCAATATCTCCTAATTACCTCAAGAACTCTGCAATTCCAATCCTAAGGGGTACCTGATAGGGCAATATAAAAGGGGTCCCCCTGAAACCATACAACCTGATAACAGTTGATACATTGTAGAAAATAACATCTCCCCAATTGTGTACAATGTTCAGGTTCTTAGCAAACTGGTTTGGCCTAACAGGCTGTGCCAACACTATTGGGATTCTTGGGTTGTCTAAGACAAACAGCTTCCCGAGTCTAGCTGCAAAATGTTTATCAAAATTGATGAAACTATAATCCTTCTTATCCCAGGTCATTGTGAGGCTCCATAGTTGGACTGGCATGTCTTCACCATCCTTCTTTCTCACCAATTCCATTTCTTGTTCAAAATAGCTTGCTCCTTTGAACAGAAACATGTACATTATGAAAGAGTACCAGCAAAAGGGCCTGCCACCTTCATTCTTTTGAATCTTTACTAATCCATTATGGATTAATTCAGCAATAAAAGGAGCAAAATCAAAAGTGATAGACACGTGTGCATGTAAAATTTGGATCATCATGCACATCAAGTGTATTGGCATCCTTTCACTAACATCCTCTCCAAAAACCTAACATAATGACCAATATGTACCCCTAGCTCTGAGATCAAAATATTCTATTTTAAAAGGCTCCGGAGTGTTCTGCCCCACAACAACCATTTTTCCAATTTTGGTGCAGAAATCCTTCAACAACTTGCCTCTAAAATAGTTCCTTTGTGCATTATTCACTTGCCTTAGTTCTTCAAAGTTAATGCTCTCCAAACTTTCTGAGGGTTCACTTAACCCGAACACCTTCCTGATTTCTTCAGCAGAAACTTTAAACAATAACACTCCCTTTGTATCCCTAATTTCTTTAGTGATTGGATCATAATTCTTTGCAACCTGGGTCATCAAATCTACATCTAAAAAGACACCAAGCACGATAAGTTTTCCTAGGTCAGACTGCCATATATTGTTTGTAGGGTGAGGGGCATTTCTCTAACTAAAACCTACTTTGAATAATTTCAGTCCTGTGGTATCAGAGTCACCTCTTGCGTTGATAGTACCAATTTTGGCCTCTCTAATAAAACTTGTTGTGTCATATAAACCTTCTTCTATTTTTACCCTAGGATCTTTGGGAATCAAACTCTTGTTTTTCACCGAGGTAGTGGAAGAGCTGGGAAGTAACTGCAATAAATCTTCGTGCAAACCTCTTTCACTATACTCTATTTTACTTGACAATTCTTTCCTTGGGGCCATTTTAAGGTTTATCTTTAAAAGAAACCTTTGCAAGATAGACAAAATACAGAACTGTGATTCTTTTAGTAAGGAAGCAAATCGCACAAGAATTTCACCAACCTTTTTTTCTCAGAAACCACCTCGGAATAGCAACCAAACCTCAGAATTCTTCACGCCTGAGTCTCTGCAAATTTTTGATCTCTTTGTGCTTCTAAAAGTGCGCAAAATTCTGATATATGAGCCACTAAAGTAGTCTTGTCAATAATTAATTTAGCACGATTGAAACAATTACTCCTCCGGAAGAGTGAACTGTCACTTCTTCAACGGGAAGCCTCAACTTTGCACCATTTTATCTTCAGTTTGAAAGAGAACCGTCGATCCTCATTAGCAGATGATCTAATGGCCTATCGCATGATCGCATGGCGTAAAAAACACTCACGCAAACATGCGACTAATTATCACGTTACCTTTCTATTTTTGGCAGTCTCTTGTAACTTCCTCCGTTAACATAAAATGCTATTCGCATGATCGCATAGCTTAAAAGAAGCTTATGCGAACATGCAAAAACCCATTAGCATTCACCGTCACTGTCTTCTTTTATATCACCGGTCCCACCTCGCCTTTGTCAATAAAGAAATTCCACGCTTGCAACACCTGGCAGAATGTCAGGTACTTTCTTTCTTTCTGAGCATCGGTGTCTGCTGACACTAACCAATGAGAAAACATTATTTATGCACATCTGTCAAAGGTTTCACTAGAGAATCACACTTGATTCAATGGAAGATCAATGGCTGTCGCATGATCGCATAGGCTTAAAAGATCCCATGCGATTATATGACAGCCGTCCGATCTTCCCTTTACTGCTTTAAACCCTTGGAGATTCTTCTGTTACCAGCCCTACTGTTCTTGGTAAATAGAAGGCCACCACTTGTGAGATACTTGTCAGTGGTCCCACCTTGTTTCCACATCAGGCTTTGTTATAAAATCAACGGTTATTTCACATGTTCACATGGCTTGGAAATATTCCATGCGAACACGCGACTGCCGTTAGATCTTCTTTGAAGATTCACGGTTGGATGAAACTTGAAACATTAGAATACAAGGTAATTAGGTCATAAGAAATGTTATTTACACCACTGGGTTTCTAGACTTAGGAAGAAATATAACCCCCACGTAAAAATAAACGCATGTGCTCTTTAATGGACCTAAGTGACTTAAAAAGTAACACTCGAAAAGAAATGAAGTAATTGACTTAGGATTTATTTTGAAAATGGCAAACATTTTTGGGTTTTTGACATGAATTTGAAATTCTTCAAGGACAAGACCTAGGGTAAGGATTTTTGAAATAGGGTTATGACAATTTTTTGAAGAAATTCTAGCACCTGTACCTAGGACAACTTCACAGACCAGAGGACTAAACCAACGTTTGGACAAAAACCTCAGAAATTTAAGAATACTCCCAACAGAACCCATCAACAGTATTCATCTCAAAAGGTTCTACACATGAGGGAGATGAAAGAGTATCAGATGAGGAGCATCATATTTATTGCACATAATCAAAGAGATCTAAAAAAATAAAAAAATAAATTGAAAAATACAAAAATACAAAAATACAAAAAAAGAAAAAAGTGCCTTGGTGAAAACCTAGCAATAGGCACCTTGGTAGCAAAAAAAGAAAAAAGATCCAAAAGGTGAAAACTTGGTAAACAAGCACCTTTTGTTCCCTTAAGTTTGTCTTTCCTAGTCACATATGTCCATATTGCATTTCCAGCATCCCATTTGTAAAATTGCCATTGCATCCGTCATTTGTACATAGTCATAATAAAGGTTTTTAGTCACATTGTTGCATTGCCTATCAGCCCTAAGTTTGTCGAAAGATCACATTTATCACCTGGGGGCAGAAGAGGATTGGAAATTTGGTACCAAATGGATTCAATAAGTGCTACAATCAGTCACGTCAGAGAGAGATTTATTAGAGTTTCAAAAGAGTGGAAAGTTTATTGAACCTTTGATGGATATCATTGTTCAAATCCAAGTATTTGATACTACAACATGTTCCTTGAGCCTTCATTGACTTTATAATTCAGGATTAAAAATTGACAAAACACCTAAAGGATCAGAATGATTGGAAATACTTTTTGAAAATCAGGAAGCATTGCAAAACACTTGAAACTTTTTTTTGATAATCTTTGTGAAATTGAATTTTTATTACATCTTTTGAGCTAATCGATGATGTTTCGACTATATTAGCCATGAGAGAGACATGATATTTTATTTTCCTTTGAGTGATTATATTGAGGAAGATTCGTTGACTTATGAGAGTTCATCTAACGACATGGTCATCAAAGAACCATCGATGACTATCTCATAAGAGGATGGATTGACCTTTTCTTGTTTATGCAAATAGATCCCTTGGCTATTTAGATCTTCCATATCTTAATACCAAAAATCCACTTGCAACATGGAATCCGTTGACATCGGTATTCAGACTCCCATAGTTTGGTCATCCAACTAGTGAGGGTTATACTTGGTTCAAAAAGGGGTTACCAAAAGAGATAAAAAGTGATATTCATATCATCATGATGTGGTCAGTGATGATTGTACTTACTTTCTAGTCCCAAAATGCTCAATGATGAAAATTTATCTCCATGGCATTTCTTTGCTAAAAGCTAGTGACACTTAGGTTGCATTGCATTTATCATGTTAGATTCATTGCATTTATCATGTTAGATTAATTGCATTTATCATGTTAATTAATTGCCTTTATCATGTTAGATTCATTGCATTATCATGTTAGATTAATTGCATTTGTTTGTGGTTAATTTTCCAATGGCAAGGGGGTACATCAATAATCTTGGTTAATCAAAACATTAAAGAAATGAGGGATTCAATCAAACATCTTACTCTTGATAAATCAAACCAAAGAAATGAGTTTATATTTTGCATTCATGCATAGCATTAATCATTAATCTTTATCCATATACCAGAAAAAGAAAAAGGAGCATACATCATTCACATACAAATAGCTAATGATAGAACTACATTAAAAACATTGAAAAATTCCAAAAACATAGGGGCATTTCCATATGCATTTCCATAAAACACTTTGCATCCATACATTGAGAAATAGGGAAAACCATGTCATAAATCCATACATCATTGCATTCATTTACTTATATCATAAAATAAGATAACTGCATCCATAGCATAAATCAAAGTAAATGCATAAAACACATCATATAGTTGCATAAAAGAATTTCTCATAGACAACTCATCAAGGAGAACCAAGGAGTATATCATCATATATATAAAAAAAAGGTGTTCATCAATGATCCATCAACTCAGTATATCAAGATACAATGTCATACAAAATGATACATCAAATGTTGTGATCAATCAAATAACATGGCATGTGATACAAGGACATCAACCACGAGTGAATCTATCAATCAAGATCTTGTAGGACCATATCTTGTAGGACCTCTACCATCCCATGGGGGAGGAGCTTGAGAAGTACCCGCTCCACTCTATCTCTGAACCATAGAAGACATGAACTATTGTATCAAGGTGAAAACCTGATCTAAATGCCCAACAACAGTGGACATATCTGTCCTCATAGAATGAACCTCCCATACTACAATACCAATAGTGGGAACATCCTGTGAACCCTAACCCTGATCCTATGGCTGTTGAGCCTGTGGAAGCACTTGCTATGCCATAAGATCATCCTGTTGTACTGGAACATCATCCTGCTAAGCCAAGGCAACTCTCTACAACTGAACCAAAGGATCTAATCCACCTAGAATCTACCTAGCAGCATCAACATGAACCTATCTCTGTTATCTCTGATGTCTATGAGCTCTATGCTATCTATCTGTTGCTCTAGGATGCCTATTAACTACATCATCATGTCCTCTAGCTTGATCTCTATTCCTCGTGTGACCACCTCTCACCCATACTTGACCAATAGTAGGAGGATCTCTCTATCCTCGCCATCTCCGCCATCTACCATCACCACCTCCAACACCACTGCCATCATCACCTCGACCTAGGACAGGCTTTGCTAGATTAGTGAAATGAGTAAACCTATTACAAGCCCACCAATCTACATGCTCATGAGACATACCTACATCTTCCATACCAAGAAGCATCTCCCACCTACAATAAGCCATACCAGCAATTTGATCCAATGCAAACTGATAATCAATGAGAGGACCCCACAAAGATCTCTCTACCTATACCTGAGCATATAGTGCTGCGCCTTGAGGCATATCTTGTATTTGACCATACTATCTAGAAACTCTACCAAAGCATAAGCACTCAATAGTAGTATTAGTAGTACGACCAATCATCTAGTGAGGGGAAAACATGTAAGGTAACTCATCATCATCCTCTCTCCAGTGCTCGCAACCTCTGTACGGTCTCCATAGAACCTAATCGAGATCATCAATCTGTCACTGCCAATAATCCAGATGACCCAAGTGGTGCTGCACAACCATACCAGTATATAGAAAAGCATATGGAAAACCATGAGGCTGAACCCTATCAGAAATAGGCCTAGTGATAGGAAGATGCTCCCATATCCATAACTAAAGAATAACTGCACCGACCGACAAGGATGCACTCTCTCTATAGACTACCTCGTGAAAATCATGGTAGATCTATGAAATGAAACATGAACCCCAATCAAAGCATTGAGGATGAGAAAGAAAATCCTCCAGAATCCTACCCCATCCAACAGAAAAACCATGACCTCACCAATCAGGAAGAAGCAAACCACCGATCAATGCACCAAGTACTGCTAGCAATGTAGGAAATGAAGCAAACTAAGGCCAAGTGATAGTGTCATCATCAATAGAGTTGTCCCCGAACACTCGTCGGTAGACTGTAGAATCATATATGGAATTGTAATAAACTACCTCTCCTCTACATGGGATACATAGTAATCTATACACGTCCTCAGGCATGATAGTCATCTCTCCATAAGGCAAATGAAATGTATTATGGTCAGAGTGCCATCACTCCACCACTATAGTCAATAAACCATGGTTTAGCTGGAACTATGGAAGGTCAAGAAGGAAGCTCAATCCACACAACTTGATCACATGAAACTCAGCATCCGTAAGTGTCTGATCCAAATCAATGACCCAAGAAGCAACTGTCCAGATGTACAGAGTAGGAAAGTTTTCCAGTCAGCAAAGCAAAGGAATCATATCAGTATACCATATCAAGGAATTATCTCAATTCAATCAATTCTATCAAAAGTATCAAGCAATCACACCAAGTACCATTTGTTCATGTCTTTGTGTCCTGAGAACGAAGCAGCAGTATCAAATCATATCAGTTTTCACATTGATTGATTTATCCTATCCATATCCTATCCTAATCAGATTGACAAAATCACATTTATTGGTAACACTATCTTGATATCCTAATCCATTTTTTTTTTTGAACGTGACAGAACTAATCTAATCACTCAAATCGAGCATTAGAAGTCATCAAATTTTTTGATCAGACACAATCAAGTACAAATGTGAAATTTTTTTTTCAAAAGTCTGTAGGCATGATTTTAATCATACTAGGTGACATTTCTCTGAAGCGATAGCAAAAAGTTGTAACACAACACTTTGCGGGTGTTATGTGATATTTCTCTTGCATGCGACATTAAATCATGCTAGGCTATAACAAAATGTGGCCTAGGCAACAGTCGATTGTTAGGGTTTCCTATGCGGTAAAATATATGAAAATGGGCATTTTTGACCTAGCTCTACGCGTGAATATCCTATTCTTAGGTGAGGATGAAAGTTTCTTAGGTGACATTAAACTATACATCTGTGTGAGAGAAAAGCATGGATGCAATAGTAAAAGGGGCTAGGGGACAGTGAAATTTTCCTAGATGTGATTTTACATATTCAAGGCAATGATGAAATGAAAAATTGCAATAAATACTAATAAATGAGCAATAAATGCAAAGGAGTTTGAAATAACTCACTGGAGGTCCATAGTCAGGTGGCCTCGCATATTATTGACACCTCTTGAATTGATGCTCTCAGATAGGGACAACCATCTCAAAATTCACCATAGGATCAGACCAAAATCACCAAAGACAAAAGTAAAAATGAATAGTAAAACAAGGTTTTTCAACCTATTTAAGATATTTTGACCTAATTTTGAAGGTGAAAAGTAACTTAGACCTATATTGACCTATCAAATCAACCGGGGCATATTCTTCAATCATGGCATATCATCAAGATTTTCAGAAATGAAAACATATACATCAACATCATCAAATTTTTCATATCAAGCAATCAATATGTTTTAATTTTTGAGGGGGCATCAAGGTATCAAATTGAAATTGAAATCAAACATCATTAGAATCAGTGGGGCATCAAAAAAATTTGTATCATATCAGAGGCAACAATCATATCATATCAGAGGCAGCAATCAATTTTGTATCAGAGGCAGTAATCAGTGGTGAATCAGTGAATCAGTGAATCAACAATCAAGACCTAAAAAGTAATCAGGACTCAAAAGAATTTTTGAATCAATGTTCTTTGCACATCAATTCAAAGAGGGGCATTTGTAGACATGCAAAAATGGACAAAGTGCTTTTAAATTGCAAAAATCAATAAAATGGCTCAAAATCATCAAAATGCACTAATTCAATAAAAAAGGGATCAAATCAATTAAAATGGACATAATTAAATAAAGTTGGACAAAATCAATTAAAAGCAAAGGAAAAATCAAATAAGGATGTTAAATAATTAAATCAAAGCTTAAAGGGGTGAAAAGCACTACATAATTAATTTTAATCAATTAATTGTATAGTTGTTTAAATAAAAAATCAAAATAAACCTATTACCCTTACATGGCTAAATTTAATTAATTAATTGAATTTAATAATTCCTAATATCTTTCAACAAAGTTGAGCAACCAATGAGAATTGAGGACAAAAATACATAAATCACTCAAAAAGGATGAATCTCAATCACTCATTCTAAAGTTTCAATCTCAACCACTCAATCTTGTCCTTTTGTCCAAAGCTTTGAGACAAACCTTTAAATTGTCCCCCCATTTATGAACAAAGCAAATTATTTGACTCAACCAAAGGTTAATCATGATTACTTCACTCCACCCCCTACCCTTGGAAATTTACTATAAATATGAAGCATTTTGAGAGCAATTGATATCTTAGAAATTCATTTGCAAAGCATTGCTACTATAGGCAATTGAAGAGCATACTAAGAGGAATTAAGAGCATTTAGAGTATTTGCATTATACTTTTGTCAATTTGACATAGAATCATCCTCATAGAAGCATTGTAGAAGCATAGAACTTCATACATTCTCATTTTAGAAGTGTCATTAGTGGAGATTTGAGCTGAGAGCTTCACTTACCACCTCTTTCTAGAGAGCCATGAGATGCTATAGATCTTAGTTTCATTTTTAAATATATTTGCATTGTATTTAATTTAGAATTGTTGCTAATTTGATCTTAATTTCATGAAGGTGATTATCATCATCACACAAATGGTGCCCATCATGGGGCACCATTTGTGTGATGATGATAATCACCTTCATGAAATTAGGATTAAATTAGCAACAATTCAAAGTAAATACAATGCAAATCTAATTAAAATTGAAACTAGGATCTATAGCATCTCATGGTTCTCTAGAAAGATGTGGTAAGTGAAGCTCTCAGCTCAAATCTCCACTAGTGACACTTCTAAAATGAGAATGTATGTTGCTATGCTTTTACAATGCTTCTATGATGATGATTCTAGCTCAAATTGACAAAAGTATAATGTAAATGGTCTAAATGCTCTTAATTGCTCTTAGAATGCTCTTCAATTGCCTATAGTAACAATGCTTTGCAAATGAATTTCTAAGATATGAATTGTTCTCAAAATGCTTCATATTTATAGTAAATTTCCAAGGGTAGGGGGTGGAATGAAGTAATCATGATTTACCTTTGGTTGAGTCAAATACTTTGTTTTGTTCATAAATGGGGGAACAATTTAAAGGTTTGTCTCAAAGCTTTGGACAAAAGGACAAGATTGAGTGGTTGAGATTGAAACTTTAGAATGAGTGATTAAGATTCATCCTTTTTGAGTGATTTATGTCTTTTTGTCCTCGATTCTCATTGGTTGCTCAACTTTGTTGAAAGATATTAGGAATTATTAAATTCAATTAATTAATTAAATTTAGTCATGTAAGGGTAATAGGTTCATTTTGATTTTTGATTTAAACAACTATACAATTAATTGATTAAAATTAATTATGTAGTGTTTTTCACCCCTTTAAGCTTTGATTTAATTATTTAACATCCTTATTTGATTTTTCATTTGGTTTTAATTGATTTTGTCCAACTTTATTTAATTATCTCCATTTTAATTGATTTGATCCCTTTTTGATTGAATTAGTGCATTTTGATGATTTTGAGCCATTTTATTGATTTTTGCAATTTTAAAAGCACTTGTCCATTTTTGTGTGTCTACAAATACATACTATTATAAAAATTTATATTATAATAGTAATGCTCTATAATGAAACCCTAAAGCTAATGCCACTGGAAGTGTGAAGAAGGATTTGTCCTGCAGTTTCTATTTGTCAAGAGAGTTTTTGTGTTGAACGAAGGAAGATCGTGAGATTGAAGATGATAAAAAAGGGAAAGCTTTGGTCAAAATCTTCTAAGGAGGTCATTAAGATAGGTAAATATTCTAGTTTTGAGTTCCCATTTCTAAACAAGCAAAAAAAAATGTTGACATAAAAATTATTCCACTCTCTTCCTTACCAAAATTTCATGGTCTTTCACAATCCAAAAACCCTTAAAAGGATGCTACCTCCTAAAAAAATTCATACCTTGTCTCTTGTCTTTGACCATAAAGTTTTTACTTTTCAATGCTAGTAAAAATAATTGGATATCTGAAAATATCATGTATCTGAACCTATCGGATATCCGAAATCTCCCACCCAAATTTTGTTGAAATCTCTCTCTCTCTCTCTCTCTCTCTCTCTCTCTCTCTCTCTCTCTCTCTCTCTCTCTCCCTCCCTTAGGTATTTAATATTGAACATATAATATAAATATTTAATTAGTTAATATTATACTATTATACAATAGATAAATAAATAATAATAATATAATACATACTAATATAAAAATTTATATTATAATACTAATGCTATGCTATTATTATTTAATATTAATATTAAAAATAATAATTTGTAATATATAACTTAAAATTGAAAATAATCATGTTGATACTAAACAAGGTAGGAATTTTGAGACCATCAAGAAATAAAGCTCTTGTAGATTTAGACTTTGACTTGTTATCGGGGAGAGCTCGTTTAGGAAGTGACATCAGGTTTAAATTTCAAAAAAGACACACACCTAAAACCACTCTAGGAACTAGATAAAGAAGTTAATGATTTTAGATCTTCAAATACTTCACTCCAACATTAGTAAACCCTCTAAGCATTTATAAGGTTTTCAGCTATCCTACAAGAATTGGCAGACATGGATATAAGTATTGTAGCTTACTGGAAAATTGAATGAGGGCTGTCATGAGTATTACTAATCCCAGGAGGATAAGCTTAGCCTTTAAACCCAGTCCTTGATTAATTAGTAGAATCATGGTAAGAAGATGTGATAAGGCAGTATGATAATGAGCTCAAGGAATCTATATAAATATACTGGAAGAGCTTGGCCATTCATGATTTATGGGAATCATCTAAACAAAATGCCTTAAACATGAATTGTATTTGCTCTCCAGACATTAAGCATATATATATAGGAATACTTGTTTCATATAATATTAAGATCATAGAAGAAGGAACATGGTAGCAGAGAATGTTAAAGGGAATTAAAATCTAAATTAGTTTTGGAGTATAAGAGACTAAAAAATTAAACTATCCTCTGCTACTCATCCTAGAATTTACCATTTCCATCGTTCTTATTTATTGTATGCAAAACTATTATTTGCATGAAGATGTTTTATGTTAGAAAGCCATTTGATGTTTATAGATTTATCTTCTTTAAGAAATCATAAGCTAACTATTGACAATTTTAGAAAAGATCCAAGGGAAATTTTGTTTCTCTCTTTAAATTAGAGCAATTGAGCAACTGATAGGTGCAAAGAGCATAGGAATCATGGGACTATTCTAGGGAGTTAGGTAGGTTTTCTCTTTTTAGTTATTATGGAATATTAGAGGGTAGTTACCTTCAAATATATAATACCTATCCACTTTAGGTATAGGTGGTGTTTAATTAGCTTAGCATTAGGTGCAGGATGTAGGCTCGGAGTTAACTTCAATCTTAGTCCCCTAAGCAATCCCATATTTTGTGGTAGAGTTTCCTATCATATATAGACTACGGGTTAAATATCTCCTCTCTCTCTGGTATTTCATGCTGATCGATACGAGTTAAAAGCCAATTGATCCTCGCTAAGCTTTTCCTTAGGAAACTGGTTACATTCACAGCAAATTGAAAAACTCATAATTGACAATATTCCCAGTAAGCGCTTATTTTGAGTTTAAGATATAGGGGTATAAACATCAACTTTAGGAAAGCAATTACCATGTAGATGTTTTCTAGAAGTGGTTCTTTATTAAGTGCTTATGATACCAATATCTTATTAATATTTTATTTTATTTCCGTTTAGAAGGACAACAATTGTGGTAAATATATGTAGGATTCTAATGGAGCTTTTATGGTACTTTGTCATGGTTATATAAATACGTATCAAATAAGGAAAAGTTAGCTTGGATAAAGAATATTGTTTGTGTTTCTTATAAAAATAAGTAGTAGACTCATTTTGTATTTACTATGATAACTAACCAATGGCAATTAGCTTAATGAAGAGGGGAAATTCTCATGCTTGGTTAGCATCAAAACTCTTTCTAATGTAATAGAAATGGTTATTCTAAATTTAGAAAAATGGTACTTAAAAAGATGTATTTTACATATAATGTTGTAGCTAGTCTTTTTAGATATTATCCAGGTTAAGACAGCTTAGCTCAAAGCCTGATGATGCAAAGACAATTATGTCTTTCTAGAAAATTAAATCAAAATCTAAGAAGCTTCCCAACAAGCATTATCTTTTCAGTAAGCCATTAGTATTCAAGTTAGTAACAATATATCAAATAAACTAATAACAATCTTAGCCAAAATATAGTTATTTCAGGATACAAAGAATCAAAAGGAAGCCTATGGGAGAATTCACAAACAAGAAAGAGGGAAGAAGGAATCTACAAAACAAAAATGACTTGGGACAAGAATTGGACAAGCTACACATAAAGTCTGTATTATATAACTTTAATAAATATGTTTTTGGAATGGTATGCCCTCCTAAAATTATTATGTATTACATTCTGGACTAGGGTCCCAAGCAAGGCTAGAGGGTTTCTCTACCCCGCTCTTCCCTACTAGAGCCTAGACTGAGCGAGGTTTGTATATCTATTTTGATTAATAAAATTTTGGCCTTGGCCTTTTACCAAAAAAAAAAAAATTGAAAAAAATACTCAACTGAATTAATATTAACATAAAAAAATACAATTTAATATGTAATTTGAAATTAAAAAAATACAATTTAATATGTAACTTGAAATTGCAAAAACTAGTCCAAATGAAATTTTCAATTAGGTGGGAAGTTTCAGATATCCGATTAGGCTTGGTATTTGCCTTGTGTAATGCCAAATGTGAATGGTCAACCCATTAGGCATGTTTAACAGATTGTTTTTGATATCGAGACTTCGACCATGTAGCCGACGACTATTTTTTCACCCTAAATTGATGAAATGAAAAGGGTTTCTTAAAGACATTATCAATTTTCCATCAATATAATTGCTGTCAAATTTTGAGTTTAGTAAGTAATTATTACTTATTTTTCAATTGAGTTATCTTTAAAGTCGTAATTGACATACTGATTGAAAAAAAAACTATAACTTTCAAACTATTTAACATTTTTGAAATCCAAAACATGCGCCACATTCTATGCTTCGGCTACTATAAGAAAATTATTTTTCAATTTTGTAAAGTTTAGAATTAGTTAAGGTGGTCAAACAAAAGAGTTTTTTTATTCTAAAAAAGTTGTAGTAGAAAATTCATAGTTAATTATTTATTTGGCAAAAAATTATAAGAAAATATGCGTCACATCCGAGCATGTGTCTACTACTTATATCTAGAATCTTGGGAAAATATATCATCCTTTGATTGTGATTAATTTGGTTAGACATACATGTACATTTTATCTTTTCCTTGAAATTTTTGTACTACTGCATTGAAATCTAAAATTTTGAACAATTAGATTAATTTTTTTTCAGATAAGGGCTAGTATTTTAGAAACTAAATTCAATTTCCTACAGATTTTATTCTTACAACTTTTTCACAAAAGGTTCATAAGATGTTCAAATTTTTACATCAAGTTGACTAACCCTGATTTTCTGATTTTTCATTTCCTCTTAAGGCCATAGTTTGGTATACCATGATCCTGCACATACCCATCTCTCTCCCTTATTCCATGCAATCACCGCTCCCTACAAATAGATATTCTAACAGATATTTCTCTCCCTTATTCCATATAATATTCATCTCTCCCTACAGATAGATATTTCATTGATTCATTCTCTCACTTTGACAACAATGCCAAAAAGAAAATAATCTGCTATGTAGTATCCAAATCTGTATCTCTATTGTTTGATTCAGATTCTAGTACCTTTCATGTACTGATATGCAGTTTCATCTTGTCTTCCATCTTTCACAACCTTAGGAAACCCAAAGTCTGAATCATCATGCATCAACATCATTAGATCTTCTAATAAAGTACAGGTTGATGCAACCTCATATCACCTTAGTGACTATTAGACAAGGGATGGACCCCTAGTCTACTCCTCGAGTATTCAAATGTTTCCTTTGGTAAGGGTTTAGTGAATATGTCAGCAAGTTGCTCTTGTGATTTCACATATTCCAATATGACTTTCTTTTCTTGAACTTGTTCCCTCAAATAGTCATACTTTTTAAATATGTTCTTTGTCTTTTCATGCATCATTGGACTCTTAGAAATATTAATATAGCACTTGTGATATCACAATAAATTATCACTGGATCAGTGATCTTCTCATTCATACCTTCCAATAGTTTCTTTATCCATGCAATATTTGAACAATTTACAGTAGTAGCAACATATTCTGCTTTAGCAGTGGACTGAGAAATGCATCCTTGTTTTTTACTTATCCAAGTTACCAATCTTTCTCCTAAAATGAATGCTCCACCAGTAGTTCTTTTTCTATCATCAATGTTTCCAGCCCAATTAACATCTGTGTAAACTTTCAGTTCAAA
The DNA here is from genome assembly GCA_027943335.1 of Chamaecyparis obtusa. Lineage (NCBI taxonomy): Eukaryota > Viridiplantae > Streptophyta > Pinopsida > Cupressales > Cupressaceae > Chamaecyparis > Chamaecyparis obtusa. The sequence goes on along the minus strand of BSBK01013464.1, from coordinate 89,993 downwards.
ATTGTCTTCTTTCTTATACCATAAACCATAATTTTCAGTATTCTTCAAGTATATCAAAATTCTTTTCATAGTAGTCATGTGCGATTCTTTAGGATTAGCATAAAATCTAGCTATAATTCCAACTGCATGTGCAATATTTGGTCTACTATACACAACATACATCAATTTGCCAATCATTGATCTATAAAAGGTTTGATTTACCTCGTTTGACTTGTCATCCTTTGTTAGTTTGCATCCAATTACTATAGTTGTACCAACTGGTTTTGAATCTTCCATACTGAATGTCTTCAAGGCTCCTTTGATGTATTTGGATTGTGTAAAGTATATGCCTTCCTTCTATTGTAATATTTGCAATCCAAGAAAAAATTTGATTTCACCAAATATCGACATTTCAAACTCTTTCCTCATTTCATCAGCAAAAGATTTGCATAGGTTATCATGTCCTCCAAATATGATATCATCAAAAAATATTTCAGCAATAAGAATCCTATCATCAGTTTCACATTTTAAATTCAAATTGATGTTGTCACTTGTTCTAACAAATCCAATACTTATGAGATAAGAATGCAGTCTTTCATACCATGCTCTCAGTGTTTGTTTTAGTCCATATAATACTTTGTGCAACTTACAATATACCATATTCCTTTGATTAGGATCAACAAAACCTTCAAGTAGTTCAATGTATACCTCTTCCTCAAGTGTCCATTTAGAAATGTAGATTTAACATCCATTTGATATACCTTAAATTCTTTGTTAGCAGCATATGCAAGCAATATTATTTCTCCTTGAAGTCTTGCAATGGGTGCAAAATTTTCTCCATAGTCAATTCCTTCTTCTTGTGCATAACCTTTGTAAACCAATCTTGCTTTTTTCCTTGTGACATCTCCATTCTCCTTAAATTTTTTTCTAAATATCCATTTGGTTCCAATCACATTTTTATCTTTCGGTCTCGATACCAATGTCTATGTCTTGTTTTTTTGTATTTCCTCAATTTCTTCACTCATTGCCTTGATCCATTCACCATTTTCCAATGCATCTCTAACTATTTTAGGTTTAAATTCACAAACCAAACATGTGTTATTCCTCAACTTACTTCATGTCATCATTATTTCTCTTTTAGCTCCAATTATCTGATCTTGTGGATGGTGTCTTCTTACATACTTTACAAGTACAAGTTCAGATCTTTATTCTTCAATGTGTTCTCCACTCGGTGCATAATCATTATCTTCATCAGTAACTATTTGTTGATGGTTGGTCTGTAAAGACTATTGCTCGGTAGCATTATTTTGTTTCTTGGCAACACCAAACCATTGCTCGGGTAGAGTTTTAGGTTCTTCAATGTAAACAAATCTACCATAGTCTTCTGATTCATTTTTACTTTCTTTATCATTCTTTTATACAAACTCATCAGCTCTCACATTTTCACTTTCAATTATCTTGTTAGTAGCCTTGTTTAAACATTTATAAGCCTTTCTTTTAGTAGAATAACCTAAAAGTATCCTTTCATCACCTTTTGAGTCAAATTTCTCATTTCTATCATCTTTCAGAATGTAACATCTACTTCCAAATATTATGAAATAACTCACATTAGGTGTTTAACCATACCATAATTCATAAGGTGTCTTTTTTTATTCTTTCTTCAGTTGAGCTTAGTTCAGTGTGTAAATAGTAGTACCAACAGCTTCTCTCTAGTACATTTGTACAAGATCTTTTTCAATCATTAATGTTCTAGCACAATCAACAATTGATCTATTCCTCCTTTCAGCAATACCATTCTGTTGGGATGTCCTCGGTGCAGATACCTATCTTTTAATTCTATGATCATTAGAAAAGTTAGTGAACTCATCATAAATAAATTTACCACCTCTATCTGATCTCAAGCATTTTAATTCCTTACCACTTTCTCTTTCCACCTTTGCTTTGTACCATTTAAACATTGTAAAAGCTTCAGATTTTTCTTTTGAGAACATGATAGTCAGCATCCTAGAGAAATCATCAACAAACAACATAAAATATTTTTCTCCATAATAACTCTAAGTTCTCATTGGACCACACAAGTCAATATGAACTAACTCCAAAATAACATTAGATGAGTAGTGTTTTCTCTTAAAAATAGACTTTGTCATCTTACCCATTTGACATTGTTTGCACATTACATGGTCAGGTTTAGATATGCTCACTAAACCTCTAACTCTCATTTTCTTACTGATCTTATTTACTATGTTGTCAAAGTTCACATGACATAACCTCTTGTGCCATAACCATGCATCTTCATTTTTTAGCCAACAAACAAGAATTTTCAGCATTGTCTAGATAAAATAAGTTACCTTTTGACTGTTCACCAGTACTGATCAATTTTCCAGCTTCATCATATATTTTCATCTTTCTTTTTTCAAATGCAACTTGGTGACCTATATTATTCTGTTGTGCTACACTCAACAAATTATAGTTAAGTCCTTTCACCCAATATGCATTCTCACATCTAATCTTATTATTCAACAACATGGATCTTTTCCTTTTACTTGACAAGGTGTATCATTTCCCATTTTCACAGATCCACCATTATAATGTTCAAGATATTCAAATTTTTCTTCATCACCAGTCATATGATGTGTGCAGTCACTATCAATAATCCAAGTATCATTCTTGCTAACTTTACAAATAAGTGCTATTTTAACACAACTTTCTTCTTCAAAATCCTCTTTCAATGCCACAAATACCACTTCTATGTCTTCATTAGTTTCGGTCACTGTGTCCTCATCTTCATCTTTATTTAGGTAACATACCTTCTTGCCTTTATCCCTATAGTCTTGGTTATCTCTATTGTCATACTATCGGTTTCCTCTGTGATCTCGGTAATCTCTTCTGTCATTCTTTCTTTCATTTGATCTTTCATTTTTTTTCTCGTCTTCTTTCATGTCAGGAGATCTTGTAGCAATATGACCAATCTCTTTACATTTAAAATATACCAAGGGTAGTTTACCTCTATATCTTCCTTTGGCTTTTTGTAGTCTTCTAGCCATTAATGCTTTAAGTTCATCAAGTTCATCTTCTTTGGCTTCACTTTCACTTTCATTTCTTATCTTATGTCTACTGCTTGACTTTCAAATTTTCAAAGATGACATAAATGCAGATTCTACCATAGGTACAATAATGTTGTCATAATTATTTAACTCAAATGTAGTCAATCTACCAATTATACTATCAAGTGAAATATTATTACCAGGACCTTCTCTCATTTCATGAATTTCAAAGACTCTAATAGCATAGGAAGGTAACAAGGTTTTGATAATTTTTCTTACCACAATGTCTTCATCAATAGTTCCACCTGCTCCTCAGATAGTATTCACCTGCTTTCATCTTCATGTCATCAAACTTACCTCTTAGACTTTCAACTTTTGCACTTAGAACATTCACATCTCCTCCATGAACTAGTGTAAGATTGTCCCACATCTTATTTATAGTTGTACATGTCTTAATATCTTCATATTCAACATCTGATGAAGAAGAAGCAATCTTAATCATCATATCATTTTGTTCTTGTCTTTATTTCATTTGTGTGCCAATCAAAGGACCAATGAGTTTGATAAACTCATTTTCCAAGTAGTATGTTGTAGAATCACCAATCCTTGATAAATATGATTTCATCATGCTTTTCCATGTTGAGAAGTTGTCTTTGTTCAACTTTGGCACCTCTCTCTTATACATCTTGTGATCTTTTACTTAAGTCCTTCAAAATTTTCCTTTCAAGCACTCTAGCTCTAATACTAATTGTTAGATAACTGAGAGGGGGAGTGAATAAGTTAAGTCAAGTTATCCTATAGTCCCAAACACTCCCTAATGTATAAAACAAATATTTCAAATCAACTAAACAACTCGGTAAAACTTTATCTCTTCCTTTCTATTCATTAACTGAATGCCAGTAAATTAACTAGTGTATATACCGATCAAACCTGTAATTGTAATGTGTAAAGAAAAATAACAATTCATCACATCCATACATATATAACACTTGATTTTTTATGTGGAAACCCCATTAGTGGAAAAAAAACCCGGGACCGGTACTTGAAAATAATTTCACTCTTCTGAAGTGACCTCGATTAAGAGCCAACCCTGTTAAAGGTTATAATAACACAATGTAAGGTGTGACCTTATTAGATGATTTATCACTAATAGTTCTCTATGATATATGTTAAGCTCAAAATACCTCTGCCCAATATACTCAATTCAATTTCCTTGTATCCTCCAACTCTATTCTATTCGATTATTTCCTTTCTTTGACACTCGGTGTCGTCTGCAAATTTTCTTAGTTTTGTCTTTAACCTGTTTGACTAGCTTCACATGAATACAATCTTCTCATGAACATTCTAGAATTAATTATGAATCTCTTATCTCCTTAAATAGACATACTAAACCATGTTCTTCTCAGCCATATATTTTTCCTCTTAATCTTCACCGTTGATTTTGTCATTTCAACCTTCCTTGAAACTTGTGTCTATAACACATTTCATTCTCCATCATCCGATTATCCTTGAATTTTTTCAACCATTTGATCATCATAAAAAACTTTATCTAAGTTAACCTCATAATCATCCATATATTTCTTTCACTCGATCAATACCATGATGTGTCAGTGACTTATAACTCGATTAACATTGTACTTGGTATACACTACACTTTCTCATTGTATATTTTTTTCAACTCAGTGTATACTAAGTTCTTCATTTACCAACCTCATAAACTTGTATATTCTTGATCTTCAATCCATAACAGAATTATGTAATACAATCAAATCACTAACATAATATCATAGAATCGTCAATAAGTTACCCAATGAATACCATATCTATATATTTCTCATAAATCTCATCTTCATGTTAATATCTCAATCCTTCACAATTATTTCCTTCCTTCAGATGTTTGTAACTATCATGATAAGTACTATCAAAATTAGTTGACATCAATGACAATATAATAACTGATTTAATGTCTCACATATAACTTTGTATCTCGGTGATCATCAATCTCTCTCTTTGAAGTATTCGATTAGTTTTCAAACTCTTCCTTAAGATATTTAATCAGTTGTAGTATAACACTCCTTGAAATAGATATTCAATGAATATTTTTTTATTATTTTTCAATAAAGATGAGGTATTCTCTTAATCAAAGAGAAGAAGAGGCTTCAAATGAATGTTCATCACTATGAGACATTCACGAATAGATATGAAATCAAAATTAATGTACAACTAATTTCTATGTTTGTGCCTCAATTCTCATGGCCATGAAAATGAAAACATGGTGAAATCAGCATAATTAATTAGGCAAATGCACTTCCATGACTATGAAGATTACATGTGCAGTATGCCCACAAATGATATAAATCTATCGAACAACATGAATATAATAGAAGAAAATAATAAATAGTAACTCTCATTTGATGAGATTATAATCATAGATTCAAAAAAATAGTTAGACATCAATGACTAATTTACTAAATCATCTCATATTCACCCATCCCACAGTAAAGGATAATAAAAGAATTTTAATAAGAAACAACCATGACTCAAAATTCAAGTCTCACTCAGTTCTCACAACAATAGGGGTAATTCTAGCCAAAGATTGTCGATCTTGTTACTTTCCAAAATTTTACAATAAATAACCTTCCTCTGACCTTTCGATTCTCATTTTGTAACTATTTCTTAAAAATAAAAAATGTTTCTTGAAAATGTTGACATTTATCTGATTAATTCCTTCAAAACCTTTTTGTTTTTCCATATATTTAAAACTTAATTCAACATTGAAATAATATCTAGCTTCGAAAAAATGTGACCGATGAAAAATATTTGAGTATATCCTCCGTTCATAACTTATCTTCTCCTTAGCTTTCTTTGAAGTCATTTGCATTCTAACTCTAGATTTAAACACATTCCCATTTAATCTCTCAATTTGAGAGAATTAATTCTCTTCCCTATCTGAGGATCATTATTTTCTTGTGACTATGCTCATTTTGCCTTGACATTGCTCTTATCGTCGATTGCATATGCCATGTTTGATGGTTCATAGAGAGAATTTCGTTGGGATTTTTCAGCATTTCTCATAATCACTTTGGAGACCAACAATGCTTATGGAACATATAGAGAAAACCAATGTGTTCTTCTAATCCTAGAGTAGGAAATTGATGACCTTCCCAAAACTATTATTAGGTTTCGACATATGAGGTGGAACTGAAATTGACTATAGCTATGGTTTTCTCACATGGATAATGAACATTAAAATGTCAATTTTCCTTTAGAACATATGCCCAAAATACTTATGTTGGGATTTTCACAATGCGCGGCTCAGTTTTGAATACAAGATCATTCCCAACACTTCATGGAGACCCACAAAAAATCATAGGACCACCACTAAATGCCACTCATTTTCTTTTATTTACCAATCCCTTGTTAGTTCTGTGCTTAATCTTGAAGTTCAAGGTTGGAGAATCAGGCTATGGAAAAGAGTGGGTATCAGACATATGAATGACCATCGAGAAATATTGTCATATTTTGATGATTTCCACTCTCCATAGAATAATTTATTCATGATGCGTTGTGTTGTAAACTTCAAGATTTTCACCGTGTAAGGTTCTTTTCAGAATGCAATAATATTCCTTTCACACCTATGGATCTCGCAAATGTTGAAAAGAAATAGTCAGACTTTGAGTAATTGTCAGCACTATGTTGGGTTCTGACACTATCAATTCTCACTAATCACTATCAATGTGTCAAACTTTTGAATTTTCACTGAAACCTCATTGGATTTTAATGATATACCAAGAACATTATTGGGCCTGATGAGATAACTATAACTCCACCAAGGTAGCATAGTCATCTTTCAACATGTATTTTCAAATGAATTTTCAATCAGTAAATAAGATGGGTCCCATATTAATTCCATACCAAGGAAGAATGCGTAGATCATTTTAAAATGGAAATACATTCATAGTATTAAAAATAGACAAGAATTTTGAAATTTTCAACAAGGGTCCAAAATTTGGGCAACAAATGGCTCTGATTGGAGACAACGTTTTCTTGCAAAAACAAGAGAACTCCAAAATCTCAAGAAAAGATCAGTGTCAAAGTTCCAATGGGCAGAAATAGTCAAGAAATGTGAGCATAAGTAGTTTCTTTGCAAGTGGGTGGTGGGGAACAAGGTGACAAGAAAAAATGAGCAAGTAATTGTTTTCTACAACCTATAGCAATCCAAAATTTTATTTACAAATATGTATAGGAGAGTGAACCCCTTACCTCAAGGAAGCCCCTAATACATTATGAAAAACCATTCATAGTCTGGAAGAAATATATGCTAGTATGAAAGAGGGATCTGAATCCATGATGTTCCACTAAACTCAAGAGTATCTTATAAATCTAGTGAAGAATTAGGTGATATAAGAAATGTTTATATATAAGTATGTAACTGAAGAGCCACTTTTCATCATATACTTCTTGACCATGGTCAACAACCACTTCATCTTTTATTTCAGGCAGAAAGGAGTCATTCACTTGATAGAAGTCAGCCTGCAAACTTTGTTTCAAATTAGCCAACTTATTTTGACAAAGATTAGAAATGCCAACATTTCCAACATTATAAAACTCAAAGACATCACTCAAGAAGGAAATTTCATCATGTTCTTCAACCACCAATGGAGATGCCAAAATGGTTGTTTCAGCTTGCATGTTTTCTACAAGCACTATTTTTGAGTCTTTCATTTTATCAGTTGGTAGATCTAAGAATTCATCTATGAATAAATCATCATTCAAGAAATCCTCTAGATCTTGATTTGAAGAATCAATACAGGGTATGTGCAGGATCACGGTATGCCAAAAAGTGGCGATGTGAAAAAGAAGTCCTGATTGATAGACTCTTTGAAAACAAACCATAAATTTCAAACAATATAACATTTTTGAAATCTAAAATATACACTACATTCTATGCTTCACCGAATACAATAATAATAAAGAATTCTTTCAATTTGATGAAGTTTAGAATAAGTTAAGGTGGTTAGACACGAGAATTTTTATATGCAGGAAAATTTGTAGCAGAAAAATCATAATTAATTATTTATTTGAAAAAAATTTAAAAAAATATACATCACATCTGGACATGATTCTACTACATTAATCTATAATCTTATAAGAAAATATTATTATTTGATTTTGTTCAATGTGGTCAGACATACACCTACTTGTTATCTTTCTAATCCTAATTGATAGACATATTGAAAAATAGCTATAACTTTCAAACTGTATAACATTTTTGAAATCCAAAACATGTCACATTCTATGGATTTCCTACTACAAGAAAAATAAAAAAGGTTTTCAATTTGATAAAGTTTATACTAAGTTAACGTGGTCAGACACGAGAGTTTTTGTATTCTAGAAAAGTTATAGAAGAAAAATCATAATTAAATTTTTACTTGGAAAAAAATTACAAAAAAATATGTGTCACATCTGGACATGAGTCTACTACTTATATCTAGAATCTTGTAAAAAAAAATTATCATTTGATTATGTTTAAGGTAGTCAGACATACACCTACTTCTTATTTTTTTCCTGAAATTTTTGTACTACTACATTAAAATTTGAAATTTTCAACATATAGAATAATTACATTTCAAAAAAGGCCTAGTATATTAGAAACTAAATTCAATTTTCTACAGATTATTTTCTTACATATTTTTGATATAATATTTATAACATTTTCAAATTTTTATGTCAACTTGCCTAAACCTGATTTTCTGAATTTTTATGGCCACTTAAGGGCCTAGTTTAGCATACCATGATCTTGCACATACCCTAGCATGGTTATATATTCTTTTTTTTTGTTTTGGTTCAACACATGTATGATCTCCTTATGATCTCTAACCTTTTATCCTCTGGTAAATTTAGATGGTAGGAATAATGCATTATGGCTTCAATTAATTTCATTCTTTCATTGTACCAATTGTCTCTCTATTCTTCCCACTACTTGAGCATCTTTTCGATTTTCATTGCTAATTGTAACTTCTTTTGAGCAGCTCACAAATTTCTCAGAAATAAATTCTTCATTTTCTGAATCATGAAATGAATTCATACTTGTATTTGTTTACTCGTGAGTGTCATATTCTATGAGCATAGCATCAAATTTAACAAGAGGGGCTTCATCTTCCTTTCTTATATAACCAAAAAATTCATTGGAAGGAGGTGAAGACCATAAATATAAATCATACATACCTTGACCAACATCCATTAGAGTGTCTTTTTGTGTAGACATTGCTTCTTTATGCAAAACCTTTTCTTCAATCTTTAATCCAGATAGTTCGAATGATGGCACATCTATATCTCTTTGGCTATAACTGGCATCGTAGGAAAATGTATCTACTTCAACCTCAATGATTTCACCATTTTTATTTAGAATCCCACATTATACAGTGACCCCACAATAGTGGATTAAACTTTTTTAGACATGTTAATTTTTGCTGAAATAACACATTTTTAATAAAATATGTTAATTTAAGCCTTGAGAGGTTCCATTTGAAGGAATTAATTAAAAATGGTTAGCTCAAAGTCTCTTAAATAAAAAACATTGATATAACACCTATACACCTCATTCATACCTACAATGGAGTCTCCTTCGCACCTATTAAAATGCTGACAAAAAATCAGTTTGACTTTATCTTTTGGCAGATGAAATGAATCCATTTGAAAAACATATCTTTATAGTAAGGTACTAATGAGAGAAATCTTTCAAATGATTATAATGTTAATATATATTAATTTTATTATGACTTTGTACTTTTAGTTTTACTAAACATAGATATTTCACCATATGTCTACCTCTATGTTTGATGCTTATGGAAAAATAGTGAATGGGAGAAAAAATATATATAAAAAATTTCTATTCCCTAGGTATTTAAGTTGTCTTTCTATCAAAAATAATAAAACTAAAATTGGACAATTACACGACAAGTTATAAGCTATGTAGTCAAGGTATGTCAAAATTGTAGTTTAGTCAAATTCAAACATTAATAAAATATGCAATAATCACGATAATGTCATCAAACCAATTGCATGCCCTTCATATGGATGTTAAAAAACTAAATTTGAAAGAAGCACATTAATATCTATTGTAGAAAAAAAGTTATGCTCTATGAAAACAATGTAACTCTTTAAAAATGACGTTTTCAAAAACATACCAATTTTCATGGGAGAAAGAAAAAAAAATTCAAATTAATTTGAAAATAAAAAATATATATATATATTTATAATCTAGACATAAAATCTTAAAAGACTCTAATTTACTTCATCTTCTGATTTTAAAAGGTTTAATGACAACATGCATCCGAATCTAAAAGTTTTTTTCAAAATGTAGAGTTTAGTGTCTGTTCAGCCAAAAAAGTGTAACCCACTATCTTGTAATTCCTCATTGGGAGGGGAAAATGGTTTCTCTTTAAATTCTACCTCAGTGTTTGTAGAGAAAGATTTAGACTCTTCATCTTCTGCATGCTGGAAACATCTTTTTTGCTATCGGTTTTGAACCCAAGGTGTCGATAAACCATTCCATTCAGGAAGAGTTTGTATAACATCTTGTTCACCCAAAAATGAAAAATTATAAGATGTTGGCTATTCATCTTCAACTAAGTTCTTCTTAGTACAAATCCTTTCTTGATTTTCCATCTTCATCCGATCAAAGTCTTTGCTAATGTAATATTTGCAATGCAAATCCTTGGATATCAAAGCAGATCAATAATCTTGGGATGGATGCAAACCTCTCCTTTTAGCTTCAGATATGCTTACTGTGAGACCATTCCATAGAGTTTGAATTATGGGGTCATTTATGGAAAGAGTTTCAATTATTTTTGGTACAAATATTTTCCTGGACCAATTTTTTGATTGGGCCTATCTTTGAATCATTTTTTGAGAGCTTTCACTAAAATAGAGTCGCCAACCTTTGATGTGGGGAAGGAACTTTCAAGTTTTGAAAATGAAAACCAAAGGACTGGAACAATTTGATTCTCTCTCCAGTAGAATCACCAAATATCGGTTAGTTAATAGATAGGCTTGTTTATCATATTGACTCAAACCCTCACAAAACCTTTCTATTAACAAATATTTGAAAGAGCTTTCGATCAGCTCAATCTCTAAATTGACATGTAAAACTCCCTAAAATAGTTATTCAATGAATATTTTTTTTTGTTTTTTAATAAAGATGAGGTATGCTCTTAATCAAATAGCATAAGAGGCTTCAAATTAAAGTTCATCACTGTGATACATTCATCAATAGATATGAAATCAAAATTAATGTAACTAATTTCTATTATTGTGCCTCAATTCTTACAACCATGAAAACCAAAACACAGTGAAATAACCATAATTAATTCTTCAAATGCACCTCCATGACCATGAATATTGCATGTATAGTATGCCCACGAGTGATATAAATCTTCCAAACAACATGAATATAATAAAAGAAAACAATATTTTAAATAGTAACGAGATCAGATCACCTTATAATCACATATTCAAAAACAAAGTTTGACATCAATCACTAATTTATTGAATCATCCCATATTAACCCATCCCACAGTAAAGGATAATAATAGAATTTTAATGAGCAACAACCATGAGTCAAAATTCAAGTCTCACTTAGTTGTCACAACAAGGGGAATTATGGCCAAAGATTATTGATCTTGTTTCTATCCAAAATTTTACAATAAATAACCTTCATATGACCTTTCAGTTCTCATTTAAATGAAAATATTTCTTGAAAAGGTTGAAATTTGTCCAATTAATTCCTTCAGAACCTTTTTCTTTTCCCATATATTTAAAACTTAATTCAACGTTGAAATAATATGTGGCTCCAAACAAATGTGATCTATGGAAAATATTTGAGTATATCCTCCTTTCATAACTTATCTACTCCTTAGTTTTATTTGAGGTCATTTGCATCATGAAGGGGGTGTTGAAGATGAGATCACAAAAGCACAGCGGAGTATTCCAGCAACTACTTTAGCTACAAAGGAGATTGAGGATATACTAGATAGTTGTGTTGGAAGAAGAACAAGGAATATGACATATGAAGAATATCTAGTTAAATGGAAAGGACGACCTGTTAAAGATTCACCATGGCTGACAAGGGATGAGGTTAACCATCTTGGTTTTCCTCTTCACACCTGAGATGTGACGGGGTCACTTCTCAAATTACTCCAGGTGTCTAATGCAGGAGCATCCTGGGTGTAAGAGCAATCTTGCATCACCCAAAAATATTTTTGGTTTCTTTTCAATAAGGGCTATCTTGTGTAGAGCTGCTATTTTTAGAAATTTACTATTTTTAGTAAGTTTTCCATTCAAGCTCAAAATGGTCTATTTTCTTCCCTAGAGGTTCATAGTGGTTCTATCAACCTGCTAGTAAAGTTTCATTGCCAGATCAAGTCTAGTTTTGAAGATATTAAATTTTTTTGGTATTGGCAACATGGTATAGAAACTTTGAACTCACTTTTGAAGGCTTTAGAGGCCCCGGATAAGGTCAAAACTTTGGCTAATTGGAGCATGTACAAGTCAACCACTGTAGAACACCTTGCGCCCTTTCTGAAATGGGGTCATAATAGTCAATCGGGTCAACGGGTGATGACTTATGGTCTCCAGAAGTTGGGCCACCTGAAATGGCAAAAAATAAATTTCCTTCAAAATTTTTGTTTGGGTTTCAAAAGTTGTTTTGAGCAGAATTTGATATAATAAATTAAAAAATAAAATAATTGTAAGGTTGGTCGGCCTTAATGGCTAAATTTTTGGAACCTTCCCAAGCGATGGAAAATTGCCTATATAAGGAAGGCCCGTAGTGTTGTTTAGGGCAGTGGGGGGGGAGCTAGTTCAGAGTAGTTTTGGGTAATAATTCAAGGCTTTTTACTATAGAATATTGTAAGGGAAATGTCCATGTGACTTTGCATATTGTAATTCTGAAATTTGTAATTCCACATTTGTGGAGATAATAAGAAGCCTATTTTATGTTCTTACAAATTGTTGTTGTTTCTCTATTTTTGTTATATGTTTTTGGTATTAAGGGGAGCACCCTTCATCAAGATAAGAAGCCCATTTTCTATTCTTGCAAATTGTTGTTGTTTCTTTGTTTCTGTTATATGTTTGTGGTATTAAGGGGAGCACCCTTCTAACTCTATATTTAAACACATTCCCATTTAATCTCTTGATTTGAGAGAATTTATTCTCTTCCCTATCTGAGAATCATTATTTTTCCTATGACTATGCTCATTTTATGTCTACATTTCTCTTGTATTCAGCTACATATGCCTTGTTTGATGGTTCACATAGAGAATTTTGTTGAGCTTTTTGAATATTTCTCATAATCACTTTGAAAACCAATGACGCTTATGGAACATACAAAGAACACTAATGCGCTCTTCTAATATTGGAGTTATAAATCAACGACCTTCCCATAACTATTATCGAGTTTCAAAATATGAGGTGGAACCAAAATTGACTATAGTTATGGTTTCTCACATGGATAATGAACATTAAAATGTCATTTTTCCTTTAAAACATATGCCCACAATACTTGTGTTGGAATTTTAACAATGCACGACTCCTTTAAAACATATGCCCAAAATACTTGTGTTAGAATTTTCACAATGCACAACTCAGTTCAAAACATAGTATCCTTCCCAACACTTCATGGAGACCCACAAAAAATTAGAGGACCACCACTAAATGACACTTGTTTTCTTTTATTTCTTTCATTTATCAGTGCCTTGCTACTTTCATGCTTGATCTTGAAGTTCAAGGTTGGAGAGTCAAGATTTGGCAAAGTGTGGGTATCGCACATTTGAATGACCATCTGAAATTTGGGTGTTGCCTGGTGTCTTTTTAGATAACTTCCCTTGCACATTTTTGGGTCCCACAAATGTTGAAAATAAATAGTCAGACTTTGAGTAATTGCCAAACTAAACCCTTAAGTGCCAATGAAAATTCAAAAAATCAGGTTTAGGTAGATTGACATAAAAATTTGAACTAGTTATAAATATTATATCAAAAATATGTAACAAGAGAATCTGTAGAAAATTGAATTTAGTTTCTAAGATACTAGGCCTTTTTGAAAAACAATTATTCTATATGTTGAAAATTTAAAATTTCAATGTAGTAGTATGAAGATTTCAAGGAAATAATAAGAAGTAGGTGTATGTCTGACCACCTTAAACACAATCAAATGATTTTTTTTTTTACAAGATTCTAGATATAAGTAGTAGACTCATGTCCTAATGTGACACATATTGTTTTGTAATTTTTTTCCAAGTAAATAATTAATTATGATTTTTCTTCTACAACTTTTCTAGAATACAAAAACTTTCATGTCTGACCACATTAACTTAGTCTAAACTTTATCAAATCGAAAAAAAAATTTATTTGACACATATTTTGGATTTCAAAAATGTTATACATTTTGAAAGTTATAGCTATTTTTCAATAATTTTATCAATCAGGACTAGAAAGATAACAAGTAGGTGTATGTATGACCACATTAATCAAAATCAAATGATAAATTTTTTTATAAGATTCTAGATAAAAGTAGTAGACTCATGTCTGAATGTGATGTATATTTTTTTGTATTTTTTTCACATAAATAATTAATTATGATTTTTTTGTTACATTTTTTCTTGAATATAAAAACTCTCGTGTCTGACCACCTTAACTTAGTCTAAACTTCATCAAATTGAAATAATTATTTATTATTATTGTATTAGGTGATGCATAGAATTTGATGTATATTCAAATTTTAAAAATGTTATATTGTTTGAAAGTTATAGTTGTTTTTCAAAGAGTCTATCAATCAGGACTTCTTTTTCACATCGCCACTTTTTGGCATACCATGATCCTACACATACCCATACCAAGAATATTATTGGGCACGTTGAGATAACTTTAACTCCACCAATGTAGCATAGTCATCTTTCAACATGTATTTTCAGATGAATTTTCAATCAATACATAAGGTGGGTCATGTATTAATTCCATTCCAAGGAAGAATACGTAGATCATTTTAAAAAGAAAATGCATCCATAGTGGCAAAAATAGACAGGAATTTTGAAATTTTCAATAGGGTCCAAGATTTGGCCAACATAATAATAGCTACATATTTCAAGTAGATGTATGTATGTATTATTTTTCTTCATATATGTTGAATCTTTATTTAAAATTGAGAAAAAAAAAAGATTTTTCCTAAATTTCATTCTAATACATTGAATATTTTGTACATTAAACTATTTTTCTTTGTATCATATAATGTACATGCTTAGTGATACTATTTTAAGATGTATCTACAATAAAATATCATAAAAAATATTCAAGAAAAATATATAACTTTTATTACTCACTCTTAACTATAAATTCACCAGTAGATTTTAAGAAATGTTTAATAAAAAAAAAAATTATAATTAGTGATAAAAATAGATACATACAAGGAAAAACCTTAAAATTATATTAATAGAAAATTATTTACATAAGTATGTTACAAAATGACCCAAAGAAGAAAATAGGGTCTAAATGAAGATCACAGAATACCATAAATGGCAACCAGAGCACCTCTCAAACAACCCGAACATGTGAAATGACACAACCTGCAAAGCAAGTAGATTCTGCAATAGAAGAAGATTCTTTTATCCCAGATTCCATTATAGGAGGGAGAGTGTCTGTCAAAAACCCTATATCTCTTTCAAACATTCTACAATTCTTTGCTACCAAAGAGTTCTTCAACACATCATAAACTTTAGAGGATAAATGTTTCTTTTGCACATATTTGGAAGGGAAAAAACTATCAACCATGGCCCTACCTAAGAAGACATCATAATTCACCATCCTCTCTCTCAGGAAAAAGCCTTCAAGAAACTCCTCATGGACAAAATAAGCCAAGAAATACTCCAAAAGAGATACATTTTATAACAAATCAATAGCATTGGAAAGAAAGACCATTAGAACCTAGGAAGGATAGCAGATTCTGAGAGAATTTAGAATTAGAATGCCCTCCCTAATCAACACGTCATTTATCCCATTTGAAGACCCTTCACATAGGTGAAATGATGAAAGCGTGAGAAATTCCATTTTTAAAAAGTCTTAGAGTTTTAAAAACAGGATTCAAAGTACTACGATTATTATTCTTATTAGATATTCAAATTTTAAGTGTCAGAATCACATATTTCTCGTAAAATATTAGGTTTTAACAATTATAACAAAAAGGTGGCCGGTTTTGTTTCCTTTATCATCCTCCACTTACTTAAATATAGACCTAGCTTTGAATGTTCTATTGTTCAAGCATTTAGGGTTTTTATTTTCCTAATGAAGTTTTTATATCCTTCAAATACTTATGTATATATAGTTTTTTAATCCTTGGAAAACACATATGATTTTTTCATTTTTCATCTTATATACATTGAAAATTATCATTTTAAAGAAATTTATGTAACAATTGAATGGATTGACTTAATAAATTAATGAAACAAAAAGTGAATTCCTTGGGTAGGACAAAAACCTCCTAATTTAATTTTTTTCCTATCAAATTTATGTTTCAAAAACCCTCTTTTCATATAATCTAGGATAATTAAAATAACTCCCTATTTTGACAAGAGATACTATGTAATTATGTTTCCATTAAATTTGATATCCTCATATTGATTCTACCCAATGAATTAAGAAAACTATCTATACTTTCATTTGACTCAACAATATTTTGTTTTGATTAGATAAAGAAGGAGAGAGCTTAAACTCTTATAGGACATCCATTAGGCATAATAAATTAGTCTTATAAAGAGTGAGAAATCCAAACAAAATATCAACAAAAACCTAGACTAGAAACAAAAGACAAGAGTAGTAAAAAAAATGAAAGAACAAAAACCACTCCCCAAAAAGAAAACACCAACTAGAGGTTGGGGGTCTTAACAAACTTCCAACCTTGATTTCACTCTTTCCATAGATGTAGCAAGGAACCTTTTTTCTCTTTACCTTGGGTAGGGAAAAAATCACTACCTCTAAGGTCAAACCAAATGCAATCTCTCTTCTCGTCCTCTTGGCCTGATGATGTTCTAATTCCTCATGAAGGATCTACAAGGAGTTATAAATTTTTTGCATCATATCATTATTGTATTCAACCACCTCCTTATGATTTCTTATAGTTTGTCCTTGTTTCCTTTGATAGAAATACTGACATACAAAATTTACTTCTTTTCCTCCTTCATGGTCAACAAAGGTCTAAGTTCCTTTACCCAAATCTCTATAGTGTCTAAATCATTAAGACTACTAGCAAGGTCATCATTTGTTTCCCAAACCCTCTCATCATGAACTACCTTAGATCAATCTCCATCTCATGTACGCCTTTATAGAAAAAATTGAAAGCCTATTTTATATTCTTTAGCCACGTGAAGTTACTCCAACATCTAATGGATAATATCATTTTTATTTCTATAAAGCCACACACAAATTATTAAATTTGTCCATAATTTCAAGTAGCTTAATCTCCTAAGTAGAAGAAATAGGGGAGTGAAAAGGGGAGGCAGGCATAGCTAGGGAAGAGTTGAGAGCCAAATTGTGAACATTGGCACTGGAATTCTCAGGGGTCCACTATGATCCTTTTATATAGGGGTATGTGCAAGATCATGGTATGCAAAACTAGGCCCTTAAGTGGCAATGAAAATTCAGAAAATCAGGTTTAGGCAAGTTGACATAAAAATTTGATCAAGTTATAAATATTATATCAAAAATATGTAAGAAGTTAATCTGTAAAAAATTGAATTTTTTTCTAAGATACTAGACCTTTTTTGAAAAATAATTATTCTATATGTTGAAAATTTCAAATTTCAATGTAGTAGTACGAAAATTTCAGGAAAAAAATAAGAAGTAGGTCTAAGTCTGACAACCTTAAACACAATCAAATGATAATTTTTTTTACAATATTCTAGATATAGATAGTAGAATCATGTCTAGATGTGACACATATATTTTTTTAATTTGTTTCTGAGTAAATAATTAAATATGATTTTTCTTCTACAACTTTTATAGAATACAAAAACTCTCGTGTTTGACCATGTTAACTTAGTCTAAACTTTATCAAATTGAAATTTTTTTTTATTTTTCTTGTAGTAGGAAAATCATAGAATGTGACACATGTTTTGGATTTCAAAAATGTTATACATTTTGAAAGTTATAGCTATTTTTCAATAAGTCTATGAATCAGGACTAGAAAAATAACACATAGGTGTATGTCTGACCACATTAAACAAAAGAAAATGATAATATTTTTTTATAAGATTCAAGATAAAAGTAGTAGACTCATTTCCAGATGTGATGTATATATATTTTTATTTTTTTTCCAGGTAAATAATTAATTATGAATTTTTTGCTGCATATTTTCCCGAATATAAAAACTCTCATGTCTGGCAACCTTAATTTAGTCTAAACTATATCAAATTGAAAAAAATGTTTATTATTATTGTATTAGGTGAAGCATAGAATGTGATATATATTTCAAATTTTAAAAATGTTATATTGTTTGAAAGGTATAGTTTTTTTTAAAGAGTCTATCAATCAGGACTTCTTTTTCACATTGCCACTTTTTGTCATACCATGATCCTGCACATACCCATAGGAGGAAGAGGAAGCATAAAAAATATTGAGGACCCGAGGACCATCCACATTCTTACCTTCAACTAATTTTTCATTTTTGTAGTACAATAAGGATTAACCTAGGTAGCACAACTAATCTTAGTGAGGTATCCAAAGCATAAAGAAAAAGCCCCTTTGCACTATTGGGTATTAGACAAATTCAACAAGTGTAGGATTTGGATTAGGGGTAGATGGGTTTAAACTAGAAGAAGGGGATAGATCGAAGTGAAAATTATAGAGTCTCTAAATAATCCCCTAATGAAGGGGAATCCCTCTCTTAGCTTAGGACATAACCACTAGCCAAGGAAGAGAGGCGAAAATCCAAAACAAGAAATTTAGCTTGATCCCATGGATAAATGATTGAGCACAAAAAATAAATAGGAGTTAGAGTATTTAAACCTACCATCTATTATAATGTACTTCATTAAGACTAGTGCCACATCTTTCCATTCTCCTAGGAGGTCCTCCCTTTTGAACCCATTCTACAAGTGAGAATTTTCTCCCCTAGCACAAAAAATATTTTAACTTCCTCCTTACAATGAACCTTGGGATTTTTGTTAAGATTCACTCCTACCACAATCAGGCTAGTAATGGCTACAATTATCTCAATTGAATCCATGGACACCCCACTGATGGAAACAAAACCCTTGTCTGAAGAATTAAGAAATTTCTCAAAGAGCTACAAGTCAAAACCCTGCATACTCTCAATGAAGAGGTTTTCTTTGACTAATATAGGCCAAGGATCCCTATGATTCTTGAAAACGTCATAGTTCTTAGGTTTTGTTTGAATTATATCCTCCCCCACAGAGGGAAAATGTACACTCTTGAAAGAGAAGTTAACTTCTTTCTAAAAATTATAGGGATTTCTAAAACAAATGATTGTGGAAAAAGATGTGAAAAGATGTCGTAGAAAAGGTAGTATACAAATTTTTAGGCTTCATGATTGATTTAATTACCCTAGATCGCATCACAAACATCCCCTAGAATAATGTGTAGGGAGATCCACATCTGTAGAGAGGTAGTGAAGGGGCCAAGGTTGATTAGTCTATTTGTCGATTTGTTCCCCTCTCCGAGGATGTGGTTGAAATTGACATGTTCCATTGGGGACAAAGTGGAAATAGTTTTAAATATGAGATCTTTTCCTACCCAACCTAGGATGGTTCACCAAGAATTATCACGATGGCATTTGGGTAAAAGTACAAACCTGTGTCACACTTTTATAAAGGAAAAGGTTGACAACATGTAAAATTTTCAACTTTAACATCATAATAATGGCATTTGTGTTTAGAATTTAAAGATGATATAAACTAATGAAATGTGTAAAATTTGATGAATTTTAATCCTTATAATTTTTTTAAAAAAAATTTGAACAAAAATTGACATAGTTTTTTAATTTTTGAAGTCCATTTTTTTATTGCCGAAAATCTAGGGTCTAGTTCCCACCAAAAAACTATATGCAAATAATATTTTTTTCCTCTAATTTCAGAATATGTTTTAGATGACATGTATAGCTAGCGCAAAAAAAAAGAAAAATTGGATTTTGGTTTATATGTTGTCTATTATAACTATCCAAAGTCGGTGTTATCTGAAATTAACAATTTTTTGTTCCCACCAAATTTTCCCTATCAAATCTACACCATTAAAAAAAAATTTACATATTCTTCAAGAGGATTCTCTCTTCTAGTATTAAATATAAAGTTAAATTTTTCTGACATGATTTGTTTTTTTTTTTTTTTTTTTCAAACGAGCTTGTTCTTAAATGTTAAAATACCTACTTGAAGTATTTTAAACTTATAAAATATTATATGAAATCAAAGCATAATAAAAATTACATGACCATAATCTTGACTCCGAGCTCTACAAAATGATATTTTTAGATTTTACAAAAAGTTAACTTTTGACAGAGAATTCAGATCCAAAAGTGAGAACTTCCGAGAGTCACCTTTTTTTGCTTATTTGGCTGCCACATGGGATGCCACTTAGATAGGTTCGGCCGGACCTAAGGGCGACCAAACACGGTCACATGGATGACCAAGCCCCTCAAATCTCATATTTTTAAATACTATTTTTTGAATTAAATTAATTGCAAAATTTATAAAATCCAGCTAGCAATAAATGGTTTTTTAAATAAAATCATTATTTATAGAATTTTAATAGTTTTTTTCAAATTTATTAATTATTTTAATTTTTATTTTGTTTTTAATTAAAACATTGTTTGAATTATGAACTTGTTAATATTATTTTTGATTTTTTTGGGGAAGAATTATTTTTTGAATTAAAAAATTTGACAAATTGATAGAATCCATCAAGAATAAATAAGTTTTTAAATAAAATCATTTTTATAGAGTTTTAATGGTTTTTTTCAAATATATTAATTAATTTAGTTTTTTTTGTGTTTGTAATTAAACATTGTTTGAATTATGAACTTATTAATATTATTTGTGACTTTTTTGGGGGAATAATTATTTTTTGAATTAAAGCATTTGACAAATTGATAAAATCCATCAAGAATAAATTATTTTTTAAATAAAATCATTTTTTATAGAGTTTAAATATATATTTTTCAAATTTATTAATTACTTTAGTTTTTTTGTTTTTTTAATTAAAACATTGTTCAATTAGTACTTGAATTGAAGCTAAAGTAGTACTTGAATTATATGGTTTTGTGTTTGCAAGTGAATTGAAGCTCTCAATCTAAACAGTTTTTGCAGGTGAATTGAAGCTCTCAATCTGAACAATTTTTGCAATGGGCAATAAAAGGAATAGAACAAAAAAATATGATTGAATAAGGGATAAAAAAATGAAAGGTCATACAAAACATAATCAAGATCAACCTGTTGGAGTTCATGAAGAACCTATTGAAGTTCAGGAAGAACCTATTGAAGTTCAGGAAGAACCTATTGATATTCAAGAAGATGCAATTCAAGAAGGGGAACAAATTGGTAGTTCTGAAGGTGGAAATATATCTTTTGGCATGGGCAATTTTATGGAGATGAATGAGGATTCACTTTTCAGTAAAATTTCATCTGAACAAATGTTATCTAAAAGTACAATTAAAACACATTGCAAAAAACTTTGGGATGAATATTTTTAAAATAAAAGTATGGTTGGAAGGGCTCAATTATTTGCTAGGTTATTCAGGTAAAAAGAAATGACTCCTGTTTTGGAGTTGTTGGGTGTTGATAAAAAGAAAAACTCAAGAGATAATGTAAATGGAACAATAGTTAAAAATTCGCAAGATGCATTGAATGACATTAATAACTCAAGTTGAGGAGCCGATTTAAGTGTTGCACGTAGAGCATTGATGACTACTTTATCTAGTAGGAGGTTGACACAGAGAAAACAAGTACATGCAATTTTTTATTTACTAGATGTATCTAGAAGAATTGTTCAAAGATATATCAAGAAGAGAAATATGTTATATGAAAACATTGATTAGAATTGGGTAAATATTTGTAGGCTTCCTCGAAAAGATAAAATTTATGAAGATGCAAAAAAATTGGTAATTGAATATTGGACTGCTCACTCTCATGTTTCTTCTAATAGAAGGGATACAATACAGATGAAAGATGAAGAGACTGGTATGAAAACTACACATCCAAAACATTTTATAGATACAACACAAAGTGAATTATTTGAAGCATTCAAGTAAGAATTTTTAGATGTGAAATTATGTCAAAAAATATTTGAGAGGTTATGCCCTTGCTTTGTACGCATAAATAAGGTTCGTGAAACTTGTTGTTGTTGAAATCATGTTGAGTTTCATCTACACTTACAATCATATAAAAAAGTTATGGCAATTCTTGATTCAAATATGGTCATCCCTGAAAGTATGACACAATTTGTGAAGTCTATTTTATGTGATAAATTAGAAGATTCAAATGATTTCAAAGTACAGTGTATAAAGAATGCATGCAAAAATTGTGGAGATTTGCATAAATTTCCATTGCAAGTTGAGAATATTAATGTTTCAACACTAGTTTTGTGGAAAAGATTTGAATATGAGACATATCAGAGAAAGACCAGACATGAATCCAAAAAAAAATGCATTGAAGGAGAGTGAATTTCCCTACCTTGAGTTTATGACCAGATTTCATACTCTAATTTATCCACATATCTAGTATTGTTATGGTGCACGATGGCAAGCTAAATAGTTTCGTGATTCTAAAGATTGTTTTCCACCTGGTTGTATTCTTTCAATTGTAGATTTCTCTGAGAACTATGCATTTTCCCCTCAAACAGAGCTTCAAGCTCAATATTATCATTCTGAGAACGTTGCAATATTTGTTCAAGTGACCTATAGACATGTACAATTTGATTTGGATAAGTTAGAAAGTACTGATCCAAATGAATGTATTATCATCAAGTAGGTTCATTTTTATATCAGTGATGATAAGGTTCATGATAGGAGCTATGTGGCTCATTTTTTTGCATTGTATTTTGAAGATATTACGAATCGAGGGATAAAGGCTTCACAACAGTGGATTTGGTCTGATGGTTGTGTAGCTAAGTGTATCTACTTCAATTCATTTTCATTATCATTTAATTACTTGTTTGAAAGTGGACATGGAAAAGGAGAGCATGATGGAGCAGGAGTGTGTGAAGCGTGCACTTCACCAACATGAACTTGCAGGTACAAATGGTGTTCAGTAGTTATATATATATATATATATATATATATACACACACACACACACACACACACACACACACACACACACACACACACACACACACACACACACACACACAGAGAGAGAGAGAGAGAGAGAGAGAGAGAGATAATATAATATTAGCTTAGATACATTTGCTTTAAACTGATAATTCATAAATGTACAGGTAACATGATAGAGAATTCAAAGAAATTTTTTGAATGGTGTCAAAGTCATTTTGCTTCTCAGGAAACCAAATACAACAAACATTTTTTTTGGGAAGTGAAAGGTAATTTATGTTTTGTTGTAAAATTTTAAATTAAAATTTGATTTCATGTTCATCTATCTTATCATAATTGTTGGTCTAAAAATGTGCAACTTTCATTTCATATTTGTAACAGATATAGACTGATCTAATCCTTACAATTGTCAAATAATTATTGGTATTAGAAGTTTACATCAATTGATCACTACAGGACAACACAAGCCTCTTTTGATTCAAGTAAGAGAAAAATCATGTTTTTGTGCGCAATGCATTGAGGACAATCTATTGAGTCAATGTGAGAATATTGCAAATGGATATGTTTCATGATGGGATATGAAGGAGTTAATTAGAATGCCTCCTTATGAAGATTATGAAATTGACATAAACATTCATGATCCTATATATCCAGCTGATTATGAGCATGAATCTAATTTAGTTGTTACAGGCGCGTGCACATACATGTTCTTTTATTTAATTTTAATTTATCATGCAAGTGATATTTAATTTTAATAGAATCCATTTGTATAGGTGATATTTTTGTTGTAGTTGTGGATCTTGACAATGCAGAAAGTGTAGATTATTATCTACTAAGATGCACCAAAGAAAAATACAAGTTGACAGAAGAGAGTGTAGATGATGATGGACAGACATATCCAACTAGTTCAGTTGTTATTGAAGGAACCTATTATCAACAAATAAAGATCGACAAAAATGGTGTTCAAATTATTGAATACATGTGTGGCCAAAAAAGTTCTACATTACAATCACTTGGTTATAGCAACAAAGTTGCAATTCGAGACATTGCAATCAAAACTAGAGGTTTTCTATTAAAGAACGTGAAAAACGTTTGGAGATAATAAAAGATAGAAAGGATCTAGACTATATGTATCAGGAGCTTTAGAATAAACTTCTTTTTGTAGCTCTTGTACTTTCATATTTGAACTCTATAGTTTGAACTTTCATGTTTGAACTCATATATACATATACATATACATATACATATACATATACATACATACATATATATATATATATACATATATATATACATACATATATATATATATATATATATATACATATATATATATATATATATATATATATATATACATATATATATATATATATATATATATATATATATATATATATATATATATATATATATATATATATATATATATATATATGCATGCTTGGTAATTGTTAGTTAGTTAGTTTTAATTAATTGTATACTTTGATTAATTATGTTAGTTACCTACTTAATTAATTGGTAATTATTAGTTAGTTAATTATGTTAGTTATTTATGCTTTTGGTAATTATGTTAGTTAATTATACTTAGTTAATTAGTTAATTATGTTGGCAATTTATGCTTTTGTTATTTATTCTTATTAATTAGTTAATTAATTATGTTGGTAATTTATGCTTTTGTTATTTATGCTTATTAATTAGTTAATTAATTATACATTTTAATTAGTTAATTATGTTGGTAATTTATGCTTTTTTTAATTATGTTAGATAATTATGCTTAGTTAATTAGTTAATTATGTTAGTTAATTATACTTTTGGTAATTATGTTAGTTAATTATGCTTTAGTTAATAATGTTAGTTACTTAATTAATTGGTAATTGCTAGTTAGTTAATTAATTGTATGCTTTGATGCATTACCTCCCCTTAAGACATTAGTTAGTTACTTATTTAAGTATTTTTTACTTACATGACATTAGTTAGATTACTTAATTATATTTTTAAAGTTTGTACATGTGTATATACTTTGAGGGTTCAATAGTTTTAATATATATTTTATGTGCATATGTTGTGATGCATTACCTCCCCTTAAGACCTCCCCTTAAGACGTTAGTTAGTTGTACTTATTTAATTATTTTTTACTTACATGACATTAGTTAGATTACTTAATTGTATTTTAAAGTTTGTACATGTGTATATACTTTGAGGGTTCAATAGTTTTAATATATATTTTATGTGCATATGTTGTGATGCATTACCTCCCCTTAAGACATTAGTTAGTTACTTATTTAAATTTTTTTTACTTACACGACATTATTTATATTACTTAATTGTATTTTAAAGTTTGTACATATGTATATATAAATTAGTTTACATGAATGAAAAATATTCATAACATTAGTACATGACATAACATAATGTATACATAACATGTATAAAAATAAGTCTAAAATATGAAATAACACATGAACGTATAACATGAAATACATAAAATATGTAACATGTAATGTCTAAAATGGGTATGTGCAGGATCATGGTATGGAAAACTAGGCCCTTAAGTAGCAATGAAAATTCAGAAAATCAAGTTTAGGCAAGTTGACATTAAATTTTGAACAAGTTATAAATATTATATGAAAAATATGTAAGAAGAGAATTTGTAGAAAATTGACTTTAGTTTCTAAGATACTAGGCCTTTTTTGAAAAAAACTTAATCTATATGTTGAAAATTGCAAATTTCAATGTAATAGTATGAAAATTTTAGGAAAAAATAAGAAGTAGGTGTATGTCTGACCACCTTAAACACAATGAAATGATAATGTTTTTTTACAAGATTCTAGATATAATTAGTAGAATCATGTCTAGATGTGACACATATTTTTTTGTAATTTTTTTCTAAGTAAATAATTAATTATGATTTTTCTTCTACAACTTTTCCAGAATTCAAAAAATCTCATGTCTGACCACATCAACTTAGTCTAAAATTTATCAAATTTAAATTTTTTTAAATTTTTCTTGTAGTAGGAAAATCATGGAATGTGACACATGTTTTGGATTTCAAAAATGTTATACAGTTTGAAAGTTATAGCTATTTTTCAATAATTCTATCGATCAGGACTAGAAAGATAACAAGTAGGTGTATGTCTAACCACATTAAAGAAAATCAAATGATAATATTTTTTTATAAGATTATAGATAAAAGTAGTAGACTCATGTACGGATGTGATTCATATTTTTTTGTATTTTTTTTCAAGTAAATAATTAATTATGATTTTTCTGCTACAAATTTTCCTGAATATAAAAACTCTCATGTCTGACCACCTTAATTTAGTCTAAACTTCATCAAATTGAAATAATTTTCTATTATTATTGTAGTAGGTGAAGCATAGAATGTGATGTATATTTTTAAAATATTATATTATTTGAAAGTTATAGTTATTTTTCAAAGAAACTATCAATCAGGACTTCTTTTTCACATTGCCACTTTTTGACATACCATGATCCTGCACATAACCCAAATATGTAATGTAATGTCTAAAATTGTTAAAAAGATAACAAAATATAGAGAATTGTAGAAAATTGTTTAATCAATTGAGTTAGGAGTAAGAAGATTTACCATGAATTAATGCAAGAACTAGGAGCATACACCAAAAATAAGTAACAAGGAGACAAGATTTTGAAGGGGAAAAGCATAAAAAAAAACCATGTGAATTTAATGAAAGTGACAACAAATGCCTAAGAATGAGAGAGAGAGTGTGTGAGAGCAATGCTCATACAATAATAGAGAAGAGGAAGAAATCTCATGAGAGAATGAGAAAAAAGGAGAGCCATCTCTTTTAATAGAGATGTGAGAGAGGAGTTACATTGTAACTCCCATATCTAAGTGTGCCACATTTCACTAGTGTGTGGGACAAGTGTAGGATTCCTCATAAGGAGGAATATCTATTTTTCTTAATAAAGGAAATTACAAATATGACATGTCCTCCCACTTGGACTAGAGGATAGATTACATTAGGATACCTTGGTTTATCCTATTAAATACAAAATACCAAGGAAGATTAAATTCTAACACCACCCTTTAATCTTTACTTGGGGTAATTACAAAAATCTGCAACTGGATTATCCTTCTTGTAGTAGAGGAGGAAAGCTTGGTTTTCTTCACTTGTATTGATATAAGGTGATGGTGCAATGATAAATGTTGGGATCTTGAAATAGGATTCTTTTGTGTGTCGTAATGCAAGAGTGTAGGTGTTTGTGGATATAGGCCCAAATCTTTAAGTAAACTTTGAGACTGTTCATTGTTACTTGTCCAAGAAGGATCACCCGAATCTACAAAAAAACAAGAACCATGAGGGGATCTCCCATAATTGGGATTTCCTCCTAAAAATGAATTAGTAAAATCTGAATGTGAATCATTAAATGTTAATTCATCATAAAGAGGTTTTGTAAACCAAATAGATTTATTATTAGATGCATAAGCACAATCACCATCAATAATATCATCAAGAAGTTTAGAGTTTAGGGAAGGAGGTTGGTCCTCCACAAGAACCATTTGAGTGTCACGAAATTCATGATCTATTTTGGAGCATATAGGAACATAATACTTGAGCCTACAAAAAGGCAAAAACCACTAGTAGAGTGGCCCATCATTGGGATCACCTAGTGATGAATTAGTAACACTTGGGAAAGATCATATTGTGAGCCATGGGTCAAAGAATCAGAAAGGCAATCTCCAGGTGCATAAACCAAATTTGGAACATATTCATGAGTCATAAAATCAAAAATGCAATCTTCAGTTTCATAAGGGAAATTTGTAGTGTAAGCATCATAATATGAAGCATCAGTAACCTCCACAAGAATCATAAGATTAGTATTATCAACATGCATTTCATCTTGAGTAATAGACATATCTTGCAAAGTATCATTAAGAAAAGTAGATATAATTTCCTCTTCTTGGTCAAACATATCAAGATGAGAGCAAGGAGGAGTAAATAGATTATTTCCATTATCAGTATCATCACTACTAGGAGGAATAGAATCATTAAGAGTATCATTACTATCGTCATGTTCATCAACATCATTTTGAAGAGTATCAGTATTATCCTTAATGTTAGGAGAAGAAATAGAAATATGGATATCTTTCAAAATAGGAGCATGAAGCACATCATTTGGACCAGAAACATTACCAGTTCCTTCAACTGGATAGCAATAATTATCAGCTAAAGAAACAGGAATATGATTACCTTTCAAATCAGGAACAACATGGAGTTTACCATTGGGAACAGGTGTTGTGTAAGTTTGAAATGTGATCTCTAAGACATGCCACATCTGATGTGTTGTAGTACAATCTGAGATAAGATGGTATAAATCTGGATGTAATGAGAGTCCGATTAGACCAAATGCTTCCTCATCTTTCAACCGCCAAGAATCCTGGTTAGCCTGAGGAGCGGTGGATGCCAGTTTCAAATTTGGTGAAGACACAATATCAAAAAGGTGTAGGGATTTTAGAAAATTAGACATGTGTGGCCTCCAAATAGAATAATTGGAACTTGTGAGTTTAAATTTTGGTCTAGACATAGACATGATGAAACAAAAAAGGCAATAGGAAGGACAATATAATTATATAAAAAAGAATAAAGGAATTATTAACAAAATGTTACAACCTGCAAGAAAAAGGATTATAAAGCTGATATGAATCCAAACAACTATAATTAATAACTTATGTTAAAAGATGAGTTGAAGCTAATGAGCATAAGAAAAAAGACACAAATGCTAGGAACTAAGAGGATCACACAATAACCCTGCAAGAAAACGTTAGCACAAAATAAAATACTTAAAAAATAATAAACCTGCAAATAAATGTTAGCTAAAAAAATGAATTGAATCTAACCAAAAACCCTTAAAAAAATTTAGGTTCCTTAGCAAAGAGGCTTCTTGAAGTTCTAACATGCAAAACTAGATCATAATAGAATAGAGGTTCCTATAGCAAAACAACTTCTTGTAGTGCTAACATGCAAACTGGATCACGGTAGAATAGAGGTTCCTATAGCGCTGATAGGGATAACAAAGGTAAAACTGAATTGAATCAAACTTGTATAGACAGAGCCACTCCTTCCAATGTAGCTGCTAGTCCATAAAAAACTTATTAGAAACAATGACTTGAAGGAACTCCTCTTGAAACGTACATGCAACCAAATAAAAACACACATGCAAACAAAAAAAAATGCACATGCAAGGATTTATAGTGCTATTCAAATCATGAAAAGTGCTAAGTTAGTTCATTTACTGAAAAAGATAATCAAATTAGCTATTCAAGATTACTAACATGCAAGAATTTGCTAATAGTGCTATTCAAAAATTATAAACAGATCTAAGTTATGCAAGAAGATATAGAACAGAAAAAATTGAAGCATACAGATGCATGCAATAAAAAATTAGCAGAGAATGAACATGTAATGAAAAAAAGTGATCTTGAGGGGAACTCCACCTACAGGAAGAAATGGAGAGAGCGAGAATAAAAAAGCGCATGCAAGAAATTCTTCGAAAAAAAAACCAATAAACCATGCAAAAACTACTATCTTAACAAAGCAACAAACTTAGAATTTGGAGCGCATGCAAACAAAAATGAAGAAGGAAAGATAGACTACAAGCAAGGAAAAAAAGACAAAACCAAAGGGTTACTGAAGCTCTGAAGAAAATATTATCTACTAAACCAATAATAACAAATGTGACAGGGAGTAGAAAATAACAGTTACTGATGCTTTGAAAAAAAATGATTATTATATACTAAATAAAGCCAAACAAAATTTTGAAAACAAAGGATACCAACCGACATATAATGAATAAAGATAGAGTTAGGTTAGTAAATAACGAAATAAAGATATTATATTATATTTTCACCACTAAACTAGTAATGCAAGAATTGAAACTAAAGAGATTAAGTTTGATATGAGAGTATAATATTAACAAGATTGAAATATCAAATGATTCAAATAGGACAACCGGGTTTGGTGGTAAACCAGCCAAAACCCATTTTTTTATTTTTTATTTCCCTTCTAATAGATTAGACAAAAAAATTAGCAACAAACTCTCTCAAGAGTCTCTGATATTGGAGTTCTCCAAGATATGGTAGCTCCTTCACCTGTACACACAATAAATGATTAAACCAACCTACTCTGATACCATGTTAAAAAGATAACAAAATATAGAGAATTGCAGGAAATTATTCAATCAATTGAGTTAGGAGTAAGAAGATTTACCATGAATTAATGCAAGAACTAGGAGCATACACTAAAAATAAGTAATGAGGAGACAAGATTTTGAAGGGAAAAAGCATAAAAAAACCCCTGTGAATTTAATGAAAGTGGCAACAAATGCCTAAGAATGAGAGAGAGAGAGAGAGAGAGAGAGAGAGAGAGAGAGAGAGAGAGAGAGAAATGCTCATACAATAATAGAGAAGAGGAAGAAATCTCATGAGAGAATGAGAAAAAAGGAGAGCCATCTCTTTTAATAGAGATGTGAGAGAGGAGTTACATTGTAACTCCCATATCTAAGTGTGCCACATTTCACTAGTGTGTGAGACAAGTGTAGGATTCATCATAAGGAGGAATATCTATTTTCCTTAATAAAGGAAATTACAAATATGACACGTCCTCCCACTTGGACTAGAGGACAAATTACATTAGGATACCTTCGTTTATCCTATTAAATACAAATACCAAGGAAAGATTAAATTCTAACAAAAATATGTAATGTATAAAATATGAAATAACACACAACCATATAACATGTACATATATTAAATGACTAAAATATCTACATGTATATATGAAATGTCTAAAATATGAAATAACATGTATATATGAAATTTTACATAAAATATCTAAAATAACATGGTCGCTCAACTAGGGCCATGTCCTGATCTGTGACCTGATGGCAGTGCACCTCCTCCTGATGTCTATGTACAATAAAAGAAATATGTCACACATACATACATGTATAATAAATTTTAAATACTTATGATCATAGAAAAATTTATTTTTGAACAAACATCTCAATGTACCTGTGTGTCATGATGTATAGGATTGCATGGAGTCTGTAAATCTCCATATGGTGTAGCATCCTCATCGATAACCTCTTGGAGTACACATATATATAATATATATTAATCAAAATTCAAATATGTGTGTAAGTTTTTTAAATAAAAAAAAAATTTAATATATATACCATAGCAACCTCTAATGCTCTCTTGAAAGCGCTCAAATATGAGTCATGTAATGACATGTACGCAGGTTCAACCTAGTCATCTGTAAGAAATGTGGTAAAAAGTTGACGAGCTGCATGTGATGAAGTGGCCTAAGTGACCCCGGGAGGTGCATCCTCATCAACTGCAGTCTACTAAGGAGCTATAGGTGGTGCAGTTTGCTAAGGAGTTGTAGGTGGTGGTGCAGTCTGCTAAGGAGCTATAGGTGGTGGTGCAATCTATTGATGAGCTATAGGTGGTGCAGTCTTCTAAGGAGCTATAGGTGGTGGTGTAGTTTGCTGAGGAGCTGTAGGTGGTGCATTCTACTGAGAACCTAATTGAGTAGATATAGTAAGAATGGTCATGAAAAATGATGGAACCACCCTGAGCAGAGCCCCACTGAGTATTTGTAAGGCCTGATATGGACAAAGTAGATCACTGGATAAAAATGCACCTGTACGACACAAATGGTCCACATCTGATAAATTTGTAACCTCTAGGGGAGATGGTATGCCTGCTATATTATATGGATCACCACTAGAGGATGAATCCTGTGTAGGTGGAGGAATGTTGGAATGAGAACGCAACATATATCTCCCCACATGATTAGACTACATCTCTTGAACCTTTGTGGCGATACTAGCAATACTAGAATATACCTCCCTCCTCATCGTGACATCTGGCACACTCTCCTGCAACTGCCATTTCCAAACCTTTTTGTACGACCAAAAGGTTTGGACCCACCCTTGCCTACTTATTAGTGGGCATAGGGGCATCAGACACTCTAAATCTATCAGTTAATCTCCCCCTCCCCTACCCAAATTGATCAGGATAATTTGTATAATCAACATCATACTACAAATCAAATTCTGCAAACAATTATTTGTAGTAATATAGTGGAAGCTCAT